>BQKZ01000603.1:127343-145914 GCA_036244855.1 Temnopleurus reevesii | reverse complement strand
AAGATGCCCCTAACATACTGACCCCTGTCTAGTGTCTAGTATCGGTTAAAACGCAAGCTAGTCCGTAAATGAAATACTTGGGAACCTTAGCCTATTTGTCATCTTGGTCCCTGCCGGGATACTCTACGGCAACTTGGTGGTGCCAGGTGGGAACGGCAGGTGTGGTACCGGTTGCTTAGTAGAGTTAGTGAGGCGATAGAGATTGCGATCCCTATCGCAATCTAAGGAACCGGGAGGAATGTGGTGTAATTGCCCATTCCTACTTCCGGGTTAGCCCCGATCGTGGTTAGCCCCGATCGTTCTGTGCGTGATCCATGGGTAGCAGACTATTATTTGTTCTGCATCATCCCTCAATGGTGGCGGAGGGATATTCATGCTGACCTGCCTTGCGCGTAGTAATCTCATTGTTCCGCGCATGGATTTCGGGGCTTGGGGGTGCTCGTCGGGTTCCCGTATTCGTGACCTGAGACTCCATAGTGGACGGAAGTATCTCCAACTTCTCGGATCGGGCCAGGCCATGTTCGATACTCCACACTGCCACAAGACAATTCATTGAGTGATAATTATACTACTTTGTACATCCCTCATTGGACTGTGACTGTACATGTCATCTTCAAGCCGGGACCCTCATTCTATCGGGTGATTAGCTTTTGTTTTATGTAGCTTATTTCTCCCCTATTTCATTTCTTGTTTCCAACTAGTTTTACCCTTCGTTCGTTTGTCCCCATATTTCCCTGGGTAAACGGGCAGGAAAAGGCGCCCGTTTACTACAGATTGGCGTACTCGCTTTCCTTATTTGCACAGGAATGCCCTTCAATTGCATTTCTTTTTCCTTATTTCTGCGCAATTGCATTTTTTGGTGTTACTTTTGAGGTTTTTTAAAGTACATTTCAAAGTACGATTTAATTTTCGTACGTGTGGAAAAAAACACACGTGTGTCTATTGTTTTGTTACGAGTCTCTCGCATATTCTCGGCAATTATCGTATACTCCAAGATTCCTTCGTTTTTTGGCTCGTAATTTCAGGCTAGTTTTTGGAATTCTCGTATTCTCAGAGATTTTGTTATTTTTGGCCCGTAAGTTTAGTCATAACTTTCGGTCGTCCAAATAGACACAATTTCGTAATTTTTTCTTCTACTCCCCGCTGGTAATAGTATTTTTAGCTTTAAGATAGGAAGTAGTGAATCTTTTTAAATTTCTGCGTAAGCTGTTAATTTCCATGAGCGCTCTGATTGGGAGATTTTAGAGGGTTTGTAGGAAATTATCTTGCCCAGTCCCACCAATTAGTTATTAATAAGGGTGGAATCGTTAATTCTATAGAATTTGTGGCAGCAAATTCGTGGCTACTAATAATATTAGCTACGGAAATACTACTGATTCTTCAGTAGATATCGTGGCAATAGAAAACTTTTAACCACTAATAGCTAGAAGAAAAATTTTTTTTTTACAAACAAAATTTTGGCTAGATTCTTTGGTGCTTTTTTTAGGCCAAATTCCAAAGAACTTAAAGAATATACACATAGTTGTAATAGTTGGTACGAACTAGGGAAAGAGTATTTTTACCCGCTAGTTATTGATTCATTTTGCCAACTAATTAGCAAGTTTTTGGCTGGCTTTTGGCATGCTTCTTAATAAAAGTTCAAAGTTGACATGGAAGTCGGGATGGACATTGACATGGAAGTCGGGATGGACGTTGACATGGAAGTCGGGATGGACGTTGACATGGAAGTCAGGATGGACGTTGATATGCCGAGTCCCTCACAAAGATGCACAAACAGGACATGAACACTACCGCACAGAAGGTAGCTCAAAAATTATTTTGACACTCTTCAAACCCAATTTTAAAAATGGCTCACAGTAAACTAGTTTTGAAAGTCTTAATTTTGGCAGAGAAATTGCTTGACAATAACGAAATCTAACCGTACGAGACGAGTTTGGACGACATCTACCGTACATACGTGTCAAGAAAGAAATTTAATTTGTTGACTTTTCGATAGATGACGAGATTCTCAAACAACTTAAAGACCAGGAATCAAAAATCAAACACCCACAAGAACAGGTAATCAATAGTGTTTAATCTCAAGCTAATATGCAAGTCAGGCAGGTTTCCACTAAGCACACTTCTATTTATTTATTTCAAATCATGGAAAGTTAAATTTCTTGTCTTACCACTGTCAAAACGAAAGAGATGATAACCGATTTCCGTTGTCTGAAGCAAAATCCTGTCAATCCAATTACAATGAAGGGCAAGATTATCGAATGTGTTGATAATTTCAAGTACCTGGGAACCATAATTGACAATAAATTGTCGTGGATCGAACAATGTCACACTGTCTATGCAAAAGCCCAACAAAGGTTACACTTTCTAAAGAAGATGTACTCCTTTCATATCGATAGGACCATCTATTGTTCTAAAAATCAGAAATTGAGAGCGTAAATTTGTCAAGTTGTGTAGCTTGGTTCGGAGCATGTCGAAAGGAGGACTTTCACAAACTGGAAAGAATCCCTCGGCACGCGAAGAAAATGATAGATGAACAGACAAACTTGAAAGACGCATGTACCCTTTTGATTTTGAAACGGGCTGAATCTATTTTCGAGAACACAAACCATCCGCTCCATTCATGTTACACGGTCATGCGCTCAGGAAAATGGTTTCGATCAGTGAGATTTCGCACAAATCGTTTTGGCAATACTTTTGTTCCTCTTTCAATCCGAGAATTCAATAGACGCCAATGAAAGTAAAAAGAAAAGGGAATAAGAAAAAAACTACGCAATATAATTATATGTCCGTTTTATATGCATCTCCACAAATTAAACTCTGCTTAGTATGATAATTTTCTGAGTATGATTATAAAAATTTCTTTGTTCCTCTTCATTTTGAACTGTCGTTCTGGATAATTTTTGATTTGAATGTTCACCGTAAAGCCAATTAACTTAGTTACCCAAAATTGCTCAGTAAAATACAAATCACCATAATCGGCAACATTGAACATGTTCTCATGTAATGTAACGTTTCTAATATACTGTATTTGACTTTTGTCTACCGACCTTGTCATCTATATGTTCTTTCTATTTGTTTACTGTATATATGCATGATTATGTGCACTCTGTATGTGTTTACTTTTTGTATTATTCATTTTAATGTTTCCTTTGTTTGAATGTACATATATTGTCAAAGCCAACGAAGCAAATTTCCCATTTTGGACAAATAAAATTATCTATCTATTGTCAGTCTCTTGGATCATTGCTTGGTAACCTTTTTTTTTGGTCCATCCATCCTACATGTATTGTTGGTTCTATTAAAAGAATTTCTTAATTTAGGGGGATGGTTTAATTCTTTATTGTATTATTTGCTACACTTGATTGCTAAAATTTATGGACAGTATTATTTTGAGAATCAAAAAGATTTTGGGTGGGTTTCCAGTCAATAGGAAAACCTTTTAAAAGTATTAATCGTGTTTTTAGGAAAGTAATATTTTCTCTATGGGAGCAGAAATTCATTTTGCAGGTTATAATATTTTCTCTTGTAGCGTCCCGTTTCTTTAGCAGTTTCAGATTCACAATTTAAATGTATAAACCAGATAATTAGATTAATAGGGCCTGTCTGCACTGTATCTGGGAAAACCACTTTTAACACTCATACATTGTGTATCTACGCAATTTTGATGGCCAAGTATTAATTTACAGAGTCGTTAGGACGAGATTGGAGCAAAGCCGCACAGGTTCTCCCCATGATGAGCCTGATTTCATCCAGGAATTGGGAACAAAAACCAAGCCATGTATCTACCACGGGTTGACTATAAATCCTTGTTAATGCCAGTTTCATTCCAAGAGGTTGAGAAAATGCTCATCGAGGGCACAAGGGTTCAGCCCCAAGTCCGGATGGCGTGACCTATGCATTGTTAAAACAACCAAACTGTGCAATCAGTTTATAATTGCTTTACAATACATGGCTTTACGCCTGTAGCATCCCAGACAAATTTAAGAAAATGTTGATCGCTTTTCATCCCCAAGGGTAGGGGGACCAAAAGTAGTGTACAATTACCATCTACTGACTCTGGCTGACGTTATGAGCAGACCGTATACCACTATAATTGCAGCAAGGGTGAGCAGAACCGTCTATATCTGTCCCAGCCAGAGTGGCTTCCTTGTAGAAGTAGGCATCAAAGATAAAACAATCCTACTCCGAGAGCTGGTGGAGAGAATCAAGAGGTCTGGCAGTTGTTTCACTGGATCTAGCCACAGCCTTCCACACAATCTCTCATTATCACATCGCTGAAGCCTTACAACTGCAAGGGGCAGATGAACTCATCTACATCATTATTGATCTGTATAGGGGAAGCAATATGTTTGCCACAGATGAGGGTACCACACCGAACATTCCGATAAGGAGTGGGGTTAAGCAGGAAGATCCCCTCTCTCTGATCTTGTTCAACCTAGCTATTAATCCATGGTTAACCACAGTTGAAGCAGAGGGCTCTCCTTTCCACTGAAGAACACTCTCGATGGCAACACTGGCAAACGGCGATGATATCGCTCTCCTTTCGGAAACCAGATAAGGAATGGAAGCCAACTAACAGATCTCCATGCAATTTCTGCAGTAAAGTGGTATGCGGCTTAGTGTTCAGAAATGCTGTGCATTTCTGATTACTTCTTTGGTGAAAACCTAAATGTACCTCGTAAACAAGGGCGGTCAATTGCGATTAAATTGGGACCCCATTCCCTAAGGCCCCGGTCACATAGGACCTTGGAAGCAACACGACTCAACACTACTCTTTGTTAATTCACAGTTAACTGTCTCCGAACAAAGAGTCAGGTTGAATCAAGCTGTTTCCGGGGCCCTATGTGACCAGGGCTTAAGTCGAGGAAGAAGAGATAGCATGTTATCTGGCAATGCATTTGGGGCCTAGCATGAAGGCAATGAAACATATGACAGGGTACTTCAATGGTATAGGCGCAGCCCTGCGCTGCATGGATATCATGCCTAGGATCTCGTTTGAGCTTACAGAAGAGGGGTACAGCTAATAGACCCAACAATCAGGGTATATTAAGAAGTGGCTTAACCTACCAAAACCCACTTCCAATAGGTTCCTACACACAAGATCTAGAGAGGGTTGTCTTGGTCTAATGGCTCTGCACAGCTCTGTCTCAACGGATAGGATGAGGAATCTTTTATAGATGACCCCGTCACTTCTGGCATGGCCGAGACTCTCAGTATACATAATAAAGCCAGAGCCATTAGCGAGAAAACAAAGATACCACTCCCTGAGAAACCTAGGGCTGCAATTCTCCCAAGGAGGAAGATCCAAATGAAGAAAGGAAAGCCCAGTCCTTACAAGGCAGAGGTGTGCAGTGCTACCAGGATAGGCTGTGCAATAAATGGATTAGATAGTGTAGCTTTCTCTCTGAGAACGAGTTCCTCTGAGCCTTGAAGTTGAGGGTAACGTAGTCGGGGAGACTATGGCCAGAGGACAGGGTAGGCATTCCATACTATGTTGACATTTCGATTTCCAAGTAGAGACGATGGGCCACGTCTCCAGTTACTGCATACAGGTGCAGGACCTCCACACTACGCAGTACACTAAGGTATGCTAAGTTCTGATAGAATGGCTTAAGCTCTTGGGTATTGGATCCTTGAGAAACCTCAACTGCAGGGGACTGAGAGGAACATGTAGAAACCAGATATAGTCATCTATGGCGGCGATGGGCAGATATACATAACATGTAAAGAAATAAGGCAAAAAGAATGTCAACAACTAAAATTGAGTGAACATATAGATATCTGTGCCAGTTCTACTGAACCTAACTTCTTAATTACCCGTTTTTATAGAATGAATGACGAAGACAAAACAAAGTATCAAAGAACAATACTTTACTAACAAATTCAAACCTTTCCTAAACGCTATTTAGATATTGATTAATTTGCAATCATTTGCTCTCGATACCTCGCTTGGTATTTTCCCCTATCATATATCATACATTGTAGGTACATATCATCTTATCGTATGTAATTCACACAAAATAACTT
The DNA here is from genome assembly GCA_036244855.1 of Temnopleurus reevesii. Lineage (NCBI taxonomy): Eukaryota > Metazoa > Echinodermata > Echinoidea > Temnopleuroida > Temnopleuridae > Temnopleurus > Temnopleurus reevesii. The sequence goes on along the minus strand of BQKZ01000603.1, from coordinate 139,887 downwards.
ATGTGAAATAAGTGTATAAGCTCATACAGGTACCTCTAAGGGGAGCGAACAGGGCTCATAAAACTATAATCATTTTATTCTATTGTCTAGATCCTGCTATTGTAAGTGTACTGTGATTATGGAATACAGGTACCCTCACATCTCGAAGCCCTTGATCCTCATCAATCTATCTTTCAAATACACTGTATATTCTCTTATATAAATCGCTTGTACATATAAATGCATCCAACTTTACAAGTATATCATTCCACCATGAAGATTATTACAAGAAAGTGCGTATGGAAATAAACCAGTTAACTGTGTCTTCTTTCTTGAAGTGAACTCTATCATATCTGTATTTTTTCTCAGTTCTCAATTTAACTCATATCTACATATACATACATATATGTAAACATCACAGAAGCCTTATGACAGGAAGGGGCAGACAAAGTCTTGATCGATATCATTAATGATCTGAGGGGCCAATGGGGTGGGGCATTAGATGAAAATTATAATTATTCTGTTTGAGTCTTCTATAATATAATTTCCAATCAGTATATTAGTTCTCGATGCAAATATTATTCAAACAAAAGGTAACATTATTTTTATAAGGTATCATTACACGAGTTCTATACTAAGTTTGATAATATTATGAGATACGATAACATTTGTTTGTGTTTGTTTTGGATTTGATAAATATGTGTTATATGTGTTATCATGAATGGAGAATAAAATAATTATTGAAAAAAAAAAAATCTGTATAGAGGAAGCAAAACTACATTTGACCAAACATTCCAATAATGAGCGAGGTTAAGCAGGAAGATCCCCTCCCGCCGATCTTGTTCAACCTACAGCAGTCGATCCGTGGTTAACTAAACTTGAGGCAGAAGGCTCTTTCCACTGGGGAGAACTCTGGATGGCAACACTGGCCTATGCTGATAATACCAGTCTTCTTTCAGAAACCAGAGAAGGGAGGGAGCTAACCTACAGATCTCCATGCGATTTCTGCAGGAACGTGGTCTGCAGCTTCATATTCAGAAATACTGTGCCTTTTTTATTACCCCTTTTGTGAAGACCTACATGTACCTCGCAAACAATCAATTGCGAGTAGATGGAGACCCCATCCCCTGGGTCAAGGAAGGAGAGACGGCATGTCTGGGTATGCACGTGGGGCTATTCTCTTTTATAGGGTGGCGTAGTATCAAGGCAATGAAACATAACGTGATAGGATAGTCACTAGTGCGATAGTATAGGCGCAGTCACGCTCAAACCTAGGCAGAGACTAGACATGATATGCACGTATGTCATTCCTAGGATCTCGTTTGAGCTTACGGAAGAGGGGTACAGTTTATAGACCTAACAATCTGGGTATATTAAGTGGCTTGACCTAAACAAGCTACTTGTATTGGGTTCCTATACACATGATCCGGAGAGAGTGGTCTTGGTCTAATGGCTCGGCACAACTCTGTCTGAACGGAGAGGATGAGGAACTTTTAACACTCAACTTTAATGTCCAGGAGTACCCGGGTACCTCTAGGCATTGGAGTTGAGAGTTATCATAGTCCCGGTAAGGGAAACTATGGCCAGAGGTCAGGGTAGCCATTCCATAAAGTGTAGACATAACGATTTCCAAATGAAATCAATGGGCCACGTCTCCGGTTACTGCACACAGGTGCAAGACCTCCGCATTATGCTACACCATAAAGTAAGCAAAGTTCTGATATCTAACTGGCTTAAGCTCTTGGGTATTGGATCCTTGAGAAACCCAAACTGCAGGGAACTGACAGGAACATGTAAAAACCAGATATATCCATCTATGGCGGCAATGACCAGATATGATTTGTGATATACCCGACGGTAATGTAGCATTCTACCCTACAAAAAATCATGTGTCCTTCAAAAGAAACATTTTCTCATCCAAAGAAGATTCTGCAGACCAGTTTTCTTTCTAAATTCCCACAATATCATTGTTATTATTTGATAACCTCACATTTAAATATGACAAAGAAAATTGTTTGATCATCCCAAATGATTAGAAAAGAAGATATGGCTGATTTGACATTAATGTTGAAACTGTATAAATTACAGGGCTTCTGGGTTATACATTTTTTATTTTATGAGGTTACAGCTCATGTTAATGAGGATACGGTTGCAACTATCTATGTTAAGAAATAACTAAAATGATGCCTTTTGGAGTTGGAGTTGACCCACCCCTCTTTCCAAAGGTCTGAACAATGTTAACGAAGCGGCGGTTGCACTGCATGCTGCGCTTGGCACGACTAACCTTCTTCCTCTCCCGAGGGTCAACCTTGTGGAGGTCTGACCTCACACTTTACCAGTACGAGCGAGGGAGTCGTGAACTTTTCCTCCAAGGAGACGTCCAGAGAGTTCAAGGGTCATCAGGTCAACAAGTCCATTCTGGGAGAGGGAGAGGTCTTCGTCCAGAGGGGTGCTGCAACAGGACAGGACCTGCTCTGAGGCGGAGAACCCAGAGAGCTGTTCAGAACTAGATTCCTCGCCAGTCACCTCCAAGGTGTGCGTCTGGTCAGCTCAAACAAACAATTGCATCTTGGTGCTTTGATACGCCATGATGTCACACGATTGGTACCGGGGATGAGGGGGGAGCTGGGGAAATTGCCATCGTGTCAGGCAATACATGGGACTACCGCATTGTGGGGCAATCTTGACGCCTGTTACACCTATCACAACAAATATGCCAACCAACTAATTGCAAGCATCAAATCCAACTGGAGTTTAGAGCAGACAGGGTCCGAACCCAGCTGCCACTACACCATTTAGACAAAGAGATGAATCACTAGTTTCGGTAGTACTTTTATTCAAGTGTAAATCTCTACATTGGCTTACCAACAGACGCCAACGGGAAAGGGGCGACTGTACATGATTCCCGCGTAGGGGGCAACATTCAACAACCTGACAGTGCTAAAAAAGGCATAGTGGCGTTCAGATTTCAGATAATACATCACAATCATGGATCCATGGGAAATGAAGTGGCCAAACCACAGGCAGAAGTACTTGCGATGCTTCAACAGGACAAATACTCCGCCACACAGGAGGTAACTTCAAAAAGGGGAGGTATAATTGAAGAAAGGGGTCAAAAGAGGAAGATGCCATGGAGTAAAGAATAAAAAATGGCAGTAGCAAAGAGACTCAAGACTTATTTTGAGACCTGAAGATTACCAGGAAAAGTCAAGTGTAAAGAGTGCCTTCAGTGTACAAAATCACCTCATCGATGGTCATGGCAAAACATTAAAGATTTTGTAAAAAATAACAGGTCAAGACAGATCCAGGATAGGATCTAACATTTTATTTTTTCAGATCTAATGTATGAAGAAATACAAGAATGTAACTGTTCCAATGTTTCCTCATAAGAATGGGGATCTTTGAGTCCATAAGTAGTCAGGAATGGACCGACTGCTTCATGAGTAGGTATTTTGGTTCCACATCACACCAAGTATCTTGTGGGTGATTTTGAAGCCAAGACCTGGAGCTTTCAGAAATTCATAATCAGAAAACAGAATAAAAGTTACGCTACAGAGAACAAGGGACACAGAACAGATACCTCTGCCCTACCAGGTAGACAGTATTTTTCTTTAAATACAACGCATTGCTGGTGTAAGCATATTGAAATGTGTAATCAATGGTAACACGTTCACTATGACAAACTTGTTGCATATCAGTTTTCTCAGGCTGGCCTTTGTTAAAAATGTATTTGTTCTTATTCTATTGAGGTTGTCAAGTGGAATGTCAACTGAAAGATGGTTCCTTCTTTTTGATATTAAAGTGTGAAGGAATTTATCTTCAAAGAAAACTGTATGGGGGTAGGAGCTCTACAGGTGCAAGAAAATAAGATATTTCATTGTCAGATATTCCTTGTCCTGGCATTTCAGAATTCAGCGTTTTTGTAAGTTGGTCCAGTATTCAGAAGCCTCCAAACACCTTTCCATCCTAAGGGTGGTAAGGGCATGCAATTTACAAATGAGTTTCCACCCATGGCTCATATCACATCTCTTGGTTCTAATGGGTTCAGAGGCAGTCGCCGCTCAGGTCCATGCAGCCAGAGAGCAACGTCAAGCCGACAATCGTGAGGGACAGAACCTAAGGAAGTCTGCTCGGATTGCCGCAAAGAGAGGCAACGTCAGAGGCAACAATGATGTGTTGTGCATGTCACTTACTTTGTGATGCCATCGAACATTAACATCTACAGAGTGTTGCATCACCAAAGACGAAAAAGGGTGCGCAATCTACATCATGTTGAACGGAAGTAACCTCGTTTTCTGGTTACAGAAGATGAAGATGCAGCCGCCAATCAGGTCCATGTAGAAAAGGAGCAACGTCGCATAAACAATTACCGAGATAAAAACCTATGGAGTTCTGCTCAGATTTCTGTTATTCAGTAAAAAGTCACATGTTGTACAGAGACCACAGCCTTGTGGAGGTCGTTCCTGAATGATGCCGATTAGAAGAGTGGCAAAGGAGGGCAGAGGAGCGTAAGCGAATCCACCCACAATGGAAATCTTCTCTTGTGACTCTAGGCGATTTCAGAAGCAGTATGCATTTAGGTCCAGGCAGCTACAAAGCAACGCCGTGCCAGAACCTAAGGAAGTCTGCTACAATTGCTGCCACTAGAGGCAGTCACCGCTCAGGTCCAGGCAGATAGAGCGCAACGTCAAGCCAACAATTGTGCAGGACAGAACCTAAGGAAGTCTGCTGCAATTGCTGCCACTAGGAGGATGAGTGACCCAACCCATGGCTCAAATCACATAGAGGCAGTCACCGCTCAGGTCCACGCAGATAGAGCGCAACGTCAAGCCAACAATTGTGCAGGACAGAACCTACGGAAGTCTGCTACAATTGCTGCCACGAGGAGGATGAGTGACTCCACCCATGGCTCAAATCACATAGAGGCAGTCACCGCTCAGGTCCACGCAGATAGAGCGCAACGTCAAGCCAACAATTGTGCAGGACAGAACCTACGGAAGTCTGCTACAATTGCTGCCACGAGGAGGATGAGTGACTCCACCCATGGCTCAAATCACATAGAGGCAGTCACCGCTCAGGTCCACGCAGATAGAGCGCAACGTCAAGCCAACAATTGTGCAGGACAGAACCTACGGAAGTCTGCTACAATTGCTGCCACGAGGAGGATGAGTGACTCCACCCATGGCTCAAATCACATAGAGGCAGTCACCGCTCAGGTCCACGCAGATAGAGCGCAACGTCAAGCCAACAATTGTGCAGGACAGAACCTACGGAAGTCTGCTACAATTGCTGCCACGAGGAGGATGAGTGACTCCACCCATGGCTCAAATCACATAGAGGCAGTCACCGCTCAGGTCCACGCAGATAGAGCGCAACGTCAAGCCAACAATTGTGCAGGACAGAACCTACGGAAGTCTGCTACAATTGCTGCCACGAGGAGGATGAGTGACTCAACCCATGGCTCAAATCACATAGAGGCAGTCACCGCTCAGGTCCAGGCAGATAGAGCGCAACGTCAAGCCAACAATTGTGCAGGACAGAACCTAAGGAAGTCTGCTGCAATTGCTGCCACTAGGGGGATGAGTGACCCAACCCATGGCTCAAATCACATAGAGGCAGTCACCGCTCAGGTCCAGGCAGATAGAGTGCAACGTCAAGCCAACAATCGTGAGGGACAGAACCTATGGAAGTCTGCTCGGATTGCCGCAAAGAGAGGCAATGTCAGAGGCATCAATGATGTAAATGATATTTCCAATAATGTTCTTTACATTTGTCTTCTGTTTGCTGATGGTGTTCTTATTGGAATACTCAGTCACCAACAGATCAACACCAGCTTCAGTCCAACCTTGTTTCTTTGAATTCTTGGTGTACACAATAATCTTTCATTTCTGAGAGAGGGGCAAGATGCATGCCGTCATCTCTTGTAATCAAAATCCCAATTGATACCGTTTTAAGACTCCTTTTGTACCCATGCCTAATTTCTACAAAAAGAAGGGTGGCACTTAATATAAAATCTCTCAATAAAACGTTAGGCGTAATTAGGCTTTTATAAGCACAAGTTTTGTACAATTAGTAAAGCCAAAAACGCATAAGGAATGGTCTCACCCGAGAGCGAATCTTGACACGTCTGTCTCTTAGCACGGCGATGGTGAAGAATGAAATAAAATGGAGATCTATATTTATATAGCGCCACCTCGCGGTGTCAGGCGGAGGCGGGAATCGGGGGTTTTTTTTTATGTTTTTTTTGTCTTTTGTTATTTTCGGTCTTAGCATTGTCCTGGCGAACAAAGCAAAGGTAAGTGAGGGTCATGCTATTATTGATGTAAATCTATGATTTTGACTATGCACCATTAAACCTCACTGAATTTCTAAAAAGAACCTTTGTGTAAAGAGGCGCCCAATGCTATAATACCCTTCCATCGACTTCCCATCAAATTATCAAATTATCATCAAATTATAATGTATCATTTCCTAGACAGAAGGATTAATCTGAATCAAACTACCTTTATCTATGGTTGTACATTTGTTCTAATGGATTTAAAAATACCATCTTACAGGGGTTATATTAAGATATACAAACATGATTTACTTCATTGTTTCCTTGTAAAAGTATGTGTAAGGTTAGCAATGGAAATGATGTTCCAATGATTAATTATAGACATTGTATAACTGTTGCCATTGTTGGAATAATGTCAGTACGTGACTTTTGTATTTACATATTGCTTTTGTATTTGTTGATTATTACAATGCAGGGGCTGTGTTCAGGGCCACATAATAAAGAAACAAACAGTCAATACGGAGAAGTCTCAGTCTCGTCTGTGCAGTCGGCGTTGTGCCCGAACCCTTTCACTTGTTTGTCAATGTTATATTACGTAGTTCTTATTCTACTTCTTTTTTTCCTCTCCTTCTGCTTCTTTTCTGGTTCATCTGGATCCTATGAAAGACCAGCAGTGTCGTGCCTGGCACTGCCGAACGGGAAATCCAGCCAATTCATTTTTTATCATGTACATATGTTAGTATTTGTATAATTCATTTTGGTTTGTTTTGTTTTTATCAAATTGGAAAATAAATACAATACAACTAATAATAATATAGATTATTTCTATAGTGCTAAAAACAGAGAGTACCATACAAAACAGCATTGTTTTTAATAAATTGAAGACTAAGGTGATTGGATTGAATCATTCTATCAGCCAACAAAAAATTAATTATATTGCATAACATTCCAAGGCTGTAAGAAAACATACTGGAAATGGGAGATAATCTCTCTAAAAGAGCAGGAAATCAGACTACAGATCTGTCAAGAAGAATATAGACAACTTCAATGAAGTGAACACTTAATTTAACCTTGTTTCTCCATTAACCTTGTTGCTTGAACACACCATTTTATCAATACAAAACAGAAATAAATGTTATTTAATTTAATGGATTCTGAAAGTTGATTCAAAGGCGGCAAGCTATCTTCTATAATATGACACTACACAAGAGGGAAAAAATATACAGTGGCTGTGCTTTGCTTCTTTGCTGCTACTCAACCAAGATATACCACACATTACATGGACATACTGGATACAGAAACTGAATCCTAGAGACTGATTATCACTTCCTAGATCACCAAAGACCGTTTCTGAGAAATGGGCAAGATGCATGCTGTCATCTCTTGGAATCAAAATCCCAACAAATATCCTATGTGCTGAAATATTCAAGTTGTGAACATCTTCACGAAAAATATTCCTTGATCAAGGAATGCAAGGAACGAACCGTAGATCAAATCTATCAACCAAATCATTGTAGGTACTTTACCTCCACAGAAAGAAATTTGATCTCGGTCTGGCAGAGAAACAAAGGTTTGCAATTGATGTCCGAGGAACAAGAGTTTCTGGGTTGAAAAAAAAAGGCTGCAGTTCCAAAAACTAAAAGACGTGGTTAAAAGGCGGGGATGTAACCTGGTCTAGAGTTTGATCACATCAAGCCCATTACAGTACAAGGAGAAAACAGATAAGAGTAGGGATACTTGGAGAAAAGGAACAGCAACTTAAAAAAAAAAAAAAATAGTTCTGTATTGACAGATGAGGAGCAAGTAGTCTGTAGAGTAAACCCTAATTCTCTATTCTTACGAGATAAAAACGGAATCAGAGGCTACGTGAATCACTAAGGAAGTGTGCTATATTGTATTTGGCCAAGGGATACAAGGCTCGGGAATACTAGGGATGGGCTGGTTTTGAAACCATTTGTCTCATTGTGTGTATTCGAATAGGCTTGTCATTGGGATAAAAAGTCGAGGTATTAAAGACAGGGTTGTGTGATTATTTAGGTAAATATGAAAAAAAGAGATGTGGCAACGCTGTGTCTTGTTACTCACATTCCTCCCATGAGAAACATTAGGTTAAGCCATTTGTTTACTTGCCTTTTCATTTAAAAATAAACATTCCAGAACGTGCAATATGTAATTTTTTCTCCTTACTTTAAATTTGTAATTGTTTTAGATTATGGATCAAATTTTATTTCACTTTTCATTCATTGCTTTAGTAGCAGGAAGGACGAGAAATCAATCGAAGAATTTCTACTAGTGGATGACAGTTGTTATGGCCCTTATTATTTTTTTTTTACACTTACTCAGAACAGATGCTTTGAAAACTCATTCCTTTATTTCCACTAGTTTATCGCTATGTATGAGACGAGTTGAAGGACATAAAAACTTTCGCTGCATCTGTTCAAGCAAGAAGGCAAATCCCATCCAATCCAATCCTGAGAAATTAGCAAAGGTCAAATGTCAATTGCCCAATCAAATTTAAAGGAACTGCTAGCATAGAAACTTTCATACAGGGTAAAATATCAATGCAATGTTCTTAAGATAACAATTGATCACAAAATTCCAAAATATACAATAACAAAAAAAGTAAATCAAAACAGTGTTTTCATATCGCTAGTAATTGACCAATTTTCAAGCACCAAAAATTATCTCATTGCATATAGTATACTCTTAATCTGAAATAAGATATTGTCAAAAACTTGATAAATTCTAATTTTCTCTACAGCTCACAAAACACTCATATTCAGAGCACCATTTGGCAAAGACTCTATGAAATCACATTTTCTCAGCAGCTACCAAAATGCCCGCATTCAAACCACTTTTTATAAAAAAACCTTGATGAATTCACATTTTCTCATAGCTCACTACATGCCCACATCCAGAGCACTTCTTACTGTACATGTCTTCCTCCTCATCATACGTCTCGTCACCATAGCTGTGTTGATGAACGCTCAAGTCTTTGGTCCACATGCTTGTTCTAACTGCTCGTCTTAGGTCTGCACGTGAAAATAAGGTGTAAACACAATGCTTAAGCATAGGGTATTGAAAATTGTGTATATGACAATAAAAATCTTCAACAGATGCTAGGATTCCAATCTCTACGCAATGTATACTATATCAGGAATTGGCATGTGAATAGCCAAACAGTTTTAACTGTTTCCCATGAAGCACGGCAAGAAATTTTCATTCGGGAATTCACATAATTCAACATTCCTGCACACGGTGTGAAGAGACATACTCAAAATCTTTTGGCACTTTGGTATTTGGATCATGTGCTCATTACCATCAGTCATCTCAAGTAGAGTAAGAACACAACCAAGAGTAAACATAATTGAGAGGGTGAGTTTAAGAAAACGCAAATTCCCACATCAAATGAAGCCCCATATCAATCAATCCATGCACAATTTCTGCTTGATTTATCATTTGGCCGTATACATGACTAAAAAAAAAGTAAAGGATCACTCTTGAATGTATAACTTCATTTTAATCAAGGTTTTCTATAACTGGAAATAACCAAACATTCAATGCAATGAATATAACAAACGAGGGATTTCAATTTTTCACTGATATCTCTCACTCCAGTACACATCCTGAAAAGTGACCATTCAGGGCCCCGTAACATAAAGGTTTGCGATTAATTGCTAATTAAATAGCAATTGATATCAAGCGCAAGTCTATGGCAAATCATGTACAAATGTTTTCAATCGAGCACAACGTCAATTAGCGATTAATCGCAAACCTTTATGTTACGGGGCTCTGAAGTGGTACGATTGAAAACTGATCAAGCGTTTTTAGTAGTATATATCATATTGGGGTGTAGACAAAAAGCTTAAAATAGGAACAGCTTTGACCGCAGGCAAAAACACATTCTGGTCATAAAAACTTTATCCCTCACCTTTGACTTTCCTGTCAAATTTCTTCTGCTTTTGCTTTTGTCGGTTTATCTCCCTCTGTTCTCTGGCTTCGTTCAATGCTTCCGAATCACCCCACACTTCAAGGGCTCTTTTCTCAATCTAAAAATAAATAGAATTTAAAATTTTCAAATAGTTCAACAGAGAGCTTAATGGCCATGGTACAAAATAAGATGCTCACAAATATCTGACAAGAAATAAGTTGATATTGACACAAAATAGATTTAGCAAATGCTGGGATGTTACAAAGGAGCTTATAAGGGATTAATTAATTTCAAATCTATATTTTGCATTCGAGTTTAAAAAAGGGAAAGTTTTACTTTCAAACAAACGAACATTACAGCTCAAACTCGATAGCAAGGTAATCAAGAAATCCATTCGAACAGCATCCAAGAAAAAAAATCTGCATTTATACCTTTCCTTATATCCCTTTTTTATCAACATTTACTTACAAATTTGAAGTATCATCATTTTTACTCTCATTCATCGGTCACAAGGTACACATAAAAATATTTTGTGTTGCATAAATATAACATTAAATGAATACTCAGCAAGATTGTAATGCTTTCTCAATAGTTGTTTTAAAATATGCTTTATCTCTTCTGCTCAGATTTCTATACTCACATGAAGTCTAAGAAAGAGCTTCATCTCTCCCCATCTCATGTTATGAGGATTCTTCCTTGTGATGAACTTGAGGGGAGGATCTCTCTTGTCAAAGTCTGCATCCTTCAGAAGAAACTCGTTCTTTGCATCCGTCTTTGTGATCAGCGCATGCTTCTCATCGTTATCTCTAGAATTAAATGACCAAATTTCATTTAATTTGGTTTTGTACTGTTATACAGGAGTTTGACATGAAAAAATGTTGACCAGTACGAGTACCATGCAACAACTGTTGCACTTGCTCCTTGAAAAGATACCTTATAGTGCAAAATAAAGTTTTGGTAAAGATTACAAAATGTTGATCTAATATTCAAATCAGACTGTCAATTGTCGTACTGTTTCTAGACAGGTCAAAAGGAAGATAATATCTCACTTTAGTTCAGGTTAGTCCTAACCATACTATTTTGTGGGGGAAAGGGAGTGCTGGAACTTCACGAAAGTCACAAGCCATATAAAATTGTGATTTGTGATTTCAAAAGGGTGCTGGGGGATTTAAGATCATTTTTCCTGCTGCTACACTATGTGGCATTGCTCTCTTGAGTAGTGGCAATGTCAACAAATGTAAAAAACTATTCCAGAGATATATTCGTAGCTAGGTCTGCCAAAAAAAACAAATGAGACTAACAGATAAAAAATAGTTTGAAATGAATATTAAATAATACAGCAATTTTTTTTGCCACATGTTATGACTTATTTTGTGCACTTCTCAACTCTTAATAACTTTCTCACCTGCACTCATCACACACAGGAAACTCAAAGTGTTTGTAGAGGTAGGAATCTTGGAAGCCCTGCCCACACTCCTCACAGCGGAATGGATCACCACCTAGAATGGGTCCTGTAAAAGATAGAATACCACAAAGAATTGACTTGCTGTGTCTACAAATGATCTGTACAGTATATCCCAATGGATGGTAAATGAATCTCAAAATTCAAGAGGTCATTTCAAACCCCTATGGATTTTTTTTTTTATGATTCCAAAATGAAAAACTTGTATATTTCCATGTCAGAGGATAAACCAATAATGAAACCATAATCAGTATACTGCTACTAATACTTACTTAGTAGTCATTTGAATTAGACAATTGATGTTTAAGGATACTTGCAACTTACACTACTAATCCAACTTAACCTGGGTCAAGTGAAACACATCAGGTAATTAATGCAATGTTGGAGATTTAACAATTTTCAGGAAAAATTCAGAGCCTGTGGAGTTGCTGAATGCAGAGAAGACATATGAATATATCATACTTAATGTAAACATGATTTAGGATCTCTGGTTTGATCATTCTGCAAACACTCATGATTTCTATCCTGACGGTTTGTTCTTGAATTCCCTTATATTTTTTGAATACTTTCAGATGCCTAACTTTTCAAGCAATTGTTTGTGCTTGTTTATTTGTTTGTATATCAATTGTACAATGATTAAAGCTACTCGTGCTGAATTCATGCTCACACCCACTTTGAATAACAAAGGACGTGATTATTATGCAAACAATCTGTCTATTCACATTCAAAAATCCGTCTATTCACATTTCAAAACTATTTGCGCATGCTTACTTGTATTCATGCCACTTTTTAATACGATGTTCCAAATCAGTAATCATCTATACCTGAATTGGTACGCCTTGAATTCCCTTATTAGTACATTTCTTGAATACTTTCAGATACCCAACTCTTTTTT
>BQKZ01000603.1:92987-112231 GCA_036244855.1 Temnopleurus reevesii | reverse complement strand
GTATGTAACCGAAGCAAGCTTGTAGGCAAATGGTTATAATCATAGATTTTTTTCTCTCCCAAAAGGTTGTATTCATGAAAAAATTAAGAACTATTCTCACTGAAATCTGCTTGCAAGGTTCTCATAGTAAACCTATCCTAGCAGAATAATATCTTATTACCTTGGCAACAATAAGTGTGATCAGCTGCTTCACCTTTAAAACAAACGAAAAGGAAATTTGAGATGCAATAAAATGCTATCATTTTAGACTGAAAACCATACTTCACGTAGCATCACGGTCAGCTGATTAATAATTGTTCATTACTGGCTCTGGTCCGTATTTCCCAGGAACGTACTACCGTTATGACCAGTACAAAGACGATGTGCATGGTCCCCTTCTCATGGAAATGATGGCCGCAGTGTTAGCCATTCAGCGTCTGTTGTTGAGTGATCTTGAAGATATTCCACAGGTAGTGAGTTGAGATGAGATAGAATCAAATATTGGCGCGCTCCTACGTCTGCTTCTCTCTGTGAAAATGACAAAGACAAAGAAAGAGAGATAGATTTTCAATTATTGAGAAAATATAAATAAAACCATGGGGCTTGCAAGTCTTTTACCCTATGGGTAAGCTACAGTTGTGTGTTTGACTCTTACTAACTAATAGGTTCTTTTATCAATATATTTATGTTTTCATAGGTGTTAAGCAAACATAACAGGGATATAAATAAAGGGTATGAGCAAAGAGCCTAAAATACACAAAAGAACATCAATCAATGTTTACTTCCTTAAGTTTTGAATAAAAACATTTTGAATTTAAATCGCATCTAAAATTGTATGTCGAAAATATATTTTTTTACGAATAAAGATGAATAAAAATGATGCTAGTTTTTGTTGGATTTCTTCAAAAAGTCAAAACTTAAAGTCGGGAAGGTGCTTCCAGAAGCTTGATGCAGCAACAAATAATTTTCTTTGTCATTGACGACGAATACAAAGAAATTGTTGAGTTGGATTGAATGAAAACAAAGTCTGTGACTGCTTGTCGCTGCAACAATCTCCATGGACACGCTCCAGGAGTAATTAATAGAGATCTGTTTTGATGGGGGGCAAACTGTCATACATCTTTTGAGAATACTGACAAATAGGATCAGGGTTGTGTTTCATAAAGCCGTTTGTACAGGAACCATGATTGCTCATAAAGTTATGCAAAACTGTTTTCAAAGTGCTAATAAAATGGCAAAAAGATTATTATTGAGTGCAGGAATAGGTCACCTGTTGTGTGAAACGCAAATTGTAAAATACTAGCAGCATGTTCCTGGCATTAAAGGGAAACCAACCCCAGGAATTATCATACTCTCACTGAATAATAATGGTGGTTTCTTTTTGAAGTGCACAGGTCCGTCAGCAATGACGCTCATGGCGCTGTACATCAGATGAACAAACTGAAAATTTGAGCAACATCGGACAACCCATTCAAAAGTTATGAATTCCCAAAGTCACAGAGATATGACGATCCCTACCACTGATGGGGATCTGCGCGATCGGCAAATTCGACAGAATCTGTGATGTCATGTCGGACAATTCCTCATTCACTCTGTATAAAAATGTCACATTTTCTCATTTTTCAGTTTGGGTATACCGGGGTAGCATTTCTTTATTGATTCTGCATGTCTTTTGAGAAGAATCTTGTTGCAACCTTACTCCAAATTCTACATTAATCCATTAAAAAAAATTATATGTACAAAGTGAATGAAGAGTTGTCCGACATGGCGTTAGATTCCGTCGGTGTTGCCGATCGCATGGATCCCTATGAGCGGCAGTGATCGTCAAATTTCAGTGAATTTGAAAGCTTGTAATTTTCGAAACGGGTTGTCCGATTTTGCTCAAATTTTCACAGCTGGTTCATTTGATTTTTCTTCATTCAATGAGAACATCCATTACAATTCCAGGAGTGGGTTCCACTTTAAGGTCCATATTCTGATATCAGGTTTAATTTAAACTTGAGTCTAAATCTGTGGTTTAAGTATGGGTAGCCCAAAGTGCCTAAATTTTATTTAACCTGTATAATTCATATGTTAACTGCTCTCTTTTCTCATGCTCTAATAATGTAGAAAATTGTCTAAGTTATTATTCCAAGACAGTTTTTAATACTATGAGTGCCAGATGTGCTGGTATTTTAAACACTGACTGTTATAGATTCAAGCCTCTTTTGGCTCTCCATACTTAAACCACAGATTTAAACTGACATCAGAATACAGGTCAAAGGGTTTGAAGACTCACCTTCTTGAGTATTGATTGACAGCTGCAGCACTTGCACTTGCAGCTGCTGCTGCCGCTGCCTGCTGACTAGCCATAACTGTATCAAGAACGGAGAAGAGATAAAAAAAACCAAAATTAGGAATCCATTATCAAAATGCCATTTTGAAATCTAAAATTGAATGTGATAGACAATAATGTGATGTTGTACGCCATTTTGTTATCCTTTATATACTTGATATTAAAAAAATGAATAGGTGAACAGTTAAGAATAAATCCCTGAATTTCGCAGGAACAGTCAATCTTGCCAAAGTTAAATCTAGTAGGCTGAAGAAATAGTTTTGACTCAGAGAAAATTCAACTAATGGGGGTAAATGCAACAGAATATAAAAAGAAGGGAATCAGAAAAGAACTTTGACATGGCTATTATTTGATTATTATGAGGTTGACTTTGGCAAGTTTGACTTTACTGTTACTTGCAGGGCATTTTTGACATGATGAATTTGACAAACATAATCTAAGCCTAATGTGATACTGAAATTCAAACATTCAATCTGGACTTTATAACTAAGGCCATATCTAAGGAATCATCCAGACTTTTTCTTCTAACAAATACGAGATTAATTTTAACATAAGTCTTAAAAGCTGAAAAGATGTAAGAATAAGGCTCTGAATTATCAATACTAAAAGATATACAGTGGAAACTGGTTAAATAATGCATGATACAATTCAATTCCCGAAAAGATATCTCTTTTATCTATCTTACTTCATTTGAAAAATATAACAATGTAATTCCATTGTCTAACAACCTCATTTAAACGAGTTTCCACTGTATAGATGAATGAATGCTTATATCTCACCATATTGATCGTATGGTGGTAGTACTGGATAGGTCACTCCCACAGGGACTCCAACGTGAGTGTGTTGGTGCGTATGCATGTGTTGATGAACTGTCCCTCTTTTTCCATCTTCTCTACTCGACGAAATGGATGATGATGATGATGATGATGTCTCTGGTGACTTTCTAGCTGCTGGTGAGGATGATCTTGACCGCTGCACAGGCGTGGTGCGTCCTTTCTCAGGTGTCCTAGGTCGGGAGTTGGAGCCATGCTTCTGTGACGGGCTGAAGTACTGGTTCGTATGTTGCTGCAGGACGTCCAATGCACGCGATGGGAAATCCGATGCATCGGGTGATTTCCCACCCTTAGAGGAAAGACTATGTGGAGAAGATGAGGCGCGATCCGGCTCCTGTTCGAAGCCCGGTTTCTCACTGGGGGACTTCCAGGCGGGCGTGGCACCTGCTGCGGGATAGCGAAGATCAGGGTGCATGAATGATGGGTACACCATGGGTTGGAAGGTTGGATGGGACGGGTCAAACGGGATGGTGCCGTAGGGGTATGGGGGTTGGAGGTAGGGATACCCTTCTATGAGCTTCTTACCATCAGGTTTGGCACCTTTCCCCAAGGGTGATTTAGTGTCTCTTTTCTCAGGGTCCGCACTGAGCCGACCTGATGTTTCTTTGGTAGGGGTGCTAACATTCCTATGAGTTGGTGTGGGAGTTCTACTTTTGTCACCCTGCTCAGGGGTTCTTAAATCCTTTTTTGATAACTCAACATTTTCCTTTTTTCGGTTCTCCTGTTCAACAGTTTTACGCGCCTCCTCAGATTGCCTGTGAGGTTGTTCCATCAATTTCTGCTGATACAAATAATACTGCCTCATTTCCTCCCGCTGTCTCTTTTCAAGCAACATAGCACTGTTCTGTTTATCTCTTTCAGGAGTCCTTGCAGTGCTGGGAGAACCTCCCTCCTTTTTTGAGAACTCTATATGCCTTGACTTAGTCACATGATCCTTCTCTCTGGACCTTTCCCTACTATCAGGATGCCTTGGGGGCTGAGGCGGTGTGATCGGTTCTGTTTGAATATTAATCACCGGTCTCCTCTTTTCAACACTATCACCCTTACTTTCACCAGATTTCTCAGAACCTTCTTGAGCTCTGAGCTTCTCAACCCTCTTTCTTTGTTCCTCCATAAGTCTTTCCTGCTGCTGCCTATACTGAGGATCGGTTGCCATTAACCGCATGTGGTAGGAAGGGTCCATGTTAACATAGCCGTGTAGGTAAGAATAGTGACTTCCTGAGTAAACATGAGGGACATTAGGAGGAAGGGTTGGATTTATTGAAGAAGATGACCTAGGAGCACTTTGGTCTTTGTTTTCACCCTTCTTTCCATCATCTCTATCATGACCAGGCTTTCCCTGTACAATGCTTCCACTCCCAACAACTTCAGGTGTTCCAGTTCTACTATCACTTCCATGAAACATTGGCAAACGTTCTCCTCCAGGATTGCTTTCACCTAATCGTTGAGAAGGCTCAGAATGAGGCTTTAAGTGGTCCGGTCTTTCATAAGAAAAAGCTTCTGAAGGTTTCGTCGATTTGCTTTGATCATCTACGCCATCTTCTGAGATGTCTGAATACGCTGGGCTTATGTTACCAGTCCTATTGCCGCTAGGTGGGGACAGAAGACGAGTGTTCTTTGGGCCATCTTTGACCAGTGAAGTATGCACTGAGAGGTTTGAGGAAGATCTATCTTGGCTAATGGTGTCCGGCTTCACCACAGGGATCTTGATCCCTGGTGGTAAGGCCATTGGCGGTTGATGGGAGAGCTGAGATGGGTTTTGGAGATGACTAGGTTGCATTGGATGCTGGGGGTGTTGAGGAGGGAGAGGAAGTTGCTTGGAGGTCCTACTACTTGTTGCAGTCACACTGCTCGTGGGAATCAACTTAGGGATCTGAGGCATTGCCACATTATTCACAGGGGCAGTACTGGCAGGTTTGTCCTGTGATGGTGGCAGTACTTTTGTTACTCTGTCCTGTGGTGCATCAATTTTGCTGCCATCACGCTTCCACATTTCCGAGGCAACCTCTTTGCTCTTATCAACATTTTCTGGTTCAACTATACCTGATGCTGTCAAGGCCTGCTTGAGAATGTTTGTTTCCAGAACAGCTGGTAACAAAGGGTTGTTCTTTAACCTCTGCTCACCAAGCTGTTCTTTGGCAGACTTAGAATTGTCCATTGGGGAACTTGGCAATCTTTCCTTTTCTTTCTCCTTATCAATCCTAACCTTTTTCTTTTGCTTTGATTTCTTATCTTTGTCCTTCATTGCTAGAATGCTTCCACTGACATCCTGCTGTTGAGCTGGACTTGTGGTTGCTGGTTTAGGCTGAATGGGTTTCAAGTCAGGGCTTCCAAGTGGGGTTTGTGACTTTGCTTGGATAGGAGTGTTCGTTGGTGGCACAGTAAGTGTGCATGACACTGATACAGGGTTTTGGACAAGGGCTGTTGGGATGGCGATGAGTTGTGGAGGCGGAGCTTGTGTTGTAGGCGGAGCTAGACCAGTGGAAGGAGCTGGAGCAGGAGCAATAGGACGGATCGTCTTTCCCGTCTTCACCGCTACTTTGTCATGCTTTGCTTTCTTATGTTTATCTGCCTTGAATTTGTCTTTATCAGTCTTTTTCATATTTTTATCCTCGGCACATTGGTCGCTATTCGTACTCATATGTGGCTTTGGTCCTTTGGCTTGTTCTGCAGCTGCTGCAGCAGCTTTGGAAATGGTATTTGGACTAACTGGCTCTGATTTGATAGGTGTGGGCTCGGGGTTAGGTCGTATAACGCTCACCCCAACATGTTTTTCAGGAGTGCCACCATGTATCGCATTGGCTGCTGTTGGATCATCAGGAGCAGAATTAAAGTCAAATATGGACAAGTCCTTACCAGGGATCCCTGGCGGAGGTTGCTGCTTCCTAACAACCTTACCAGGCTTTTCTCCACCTGCATCGTTCTTTGGTGCTTTAGACGGGCTGGATTTAGCCTCCTTTGGTTTTGGAATACCCAAACACTTCATACCCGCTGTAAACTTATCAACGTGACCTTTGTGTGCCTTTGGACTCTTGGTGATGTCCTTGTTCTTCGCAGCTTCACCCTTCTTATGAACAGAGCCCTCAATATTGCTATCAACACTGCCTGCTGGTGATCCGCTTGGTACACTCTCTTCTTCTGGCGTTCCACTTGTCTTAGCATCACCCTTATCAACATCCATCCTCTCTTCTTCTTCCTCCTCCTCCTTGGAAGATTCTTTCTTGTCCTTCAAGTCTTTCTTTTTATCAGAACTCTGAACGGGAGTGACACCAATATCATCAGATGAATTTGATTTACTGTCATCGTCATATTCAGTCCTTTCTCTCCAGTTACCATCCTTGTCTAAGACATTATTGTGCGCATGGGACAGGTGGTAATGGAGCCCATTCTTGTGTTTGTACTTTTTATTACAGTTTGGTTGCGGGCATTCAATAAGTACTGGAGTATGCCTGTCCTCATTAGCAGGCACAGGTGGTCGGACTCCCGTCTTCTGGCGCTTGTTCGTCTGGACGGTTTCCTCGACATCAGACTCTTTGGTCTTCCGCTTGCTGGTGTTTTTCTCTATCGTGCAAGGAGGTGTGCGTGTGCCGTTGGAAGCGTTGCTGCCGCGTCGGCCTTTGGTGGAGTTGCGAAGCTTGCTGTGGATGGAGGATCGTGTCTCGGTGTAATTACTCATGTCATTACTGGAGCTATTTGCATTTCGTCCTCGCTTGGGTCTTCCACTTCCCTTGCCCCGGTTCTCCATGTCACTCGTAGGGGAATCACAGAATCTAATACAGAGACAGAAAGAAAAAGGAAAAAAATCAACAATTCATTATGATAACGAAATGAAGAAAAGAAAATACTTCATTACAAGAAAAAGAAAACAAATGTTTGAAATGAAATATTCATGACAAGAATATTCATATATACTAAATCAAATTCAAAAAGTTCCTTTACGGCAACCAGGCAGACAATTTACAATTCATGTCTCACTTCAAGTTTATGTATTTTAATTTAACACCACAATCTGTTTCTGTGTTCTGTGTTCAATTTTATACTCTACTAAGTTGCAAAAATGATAATCTAGAACAATTGCAACATAGTGTTTGCAAATCAATATCAGATTTCACTTTAAGAAACAATTAAAAATTGCTGTGCCAATAGAATTTTGAATGATGTATTTTGAACCTTATATATTTTTATTTTCTCTAAATTAGAGCACTTTAGAGAATTAGAGCATTAGAGAATTGGAGCACAATATTCTTTTTGTCTGACTGAACTTATGATTTTTGCTTCTTACCTTGGAGCAGCCCAGTCATGTCTTGTACAATCCATCAGGGTCCCAACATAAGTCTTGTTCCTCCATGTCACATTCACAACAAGAACACCTACAACAGAAAGAAAGATAACAAGGTGAGAATTATATGACCTTTAAAACTCATTTGAAATGTACAAAAATGATAGGTTCATCCAAATCATGATATGCCATAGCACATATACATTGCTTTTCCACTCCGAGTATATGATTGTGGTTTAATTTGACAGATATTTTTAATATGACTAAATGTGCATTGCCGCCATCTATGGCAGATAATGGACAGGTTTGCAAGCTACACAAATGGGGTCAGTCGACAGCGTAACATCAAAACCTCTTTGCTTATCATCCATGGTAAAGTTACTTCTGACACATCCCAACCCATCTCATATTCGATGGCGGGATAACAGACAAGCTCGCAAGGCTTAGCAAGGAGAAAGAAATGTCAAATTGTAGAGGAATTGGCCTCAGTACACTAAACCTTAGAGGTACAAAAAGCAACTTTGTTTAAAAAAGGTTGCTTTTTTTCCCCTTCTTACTCGTGAAACTATTTTGACAAGCATTTCTTTCCCAAACTTCAATATGGCCTTTTTCAAGATGGGTTTGTGATCTGACAGATACAAATCTAATTTATACAAACATGTACCAACAAGTTGAGAAACATGCACATAAACAGCTCACCTACACTATAGACAAGATTTTGTAAATGTGATGGATATCTAAAAGATTAACCATAATTGGAAGAGCCTGGAAATGTATTACACAGTACAGACTTAGTGATAGCAAGGGAGACAGTGGGACTAGCCATAC
Source organism: Temnopleurus reevesii (assembly GCA_036244855.1). Lineage (NCBI taxonomy): Eukaryota > Metazoa > Echinodermata > Echinoidea > Temnopleuroida > Temnopleuridae > Temnopleurus > Temnopleurus reevesii. The sequence goes on along the minus strand of BQKZ01000603.1, from coordinate 103,977 downwards.
GATGGCATCCATAATTACATGATGTAATAGTGCATCCATTATGGAGCTACAGATAATCAATAAAGCAAACAATTCCATATCCTGTCATCAATCTGTATTCCTTCTTCCAGACAATTTGATTAGAATCACTCTTTGGCACCACGAGTACTTGATTCCATCAGTAGAAAGTGAGGGGTCTACCACAAATGGATATTTTCCCATTGTTCACCAGTTATTTTTACTTTGAGGATATCTTTGTACTCGATGTGCGATAATATTCCCCTGTTGTGTTAAAAATGCCCAAGGTCTACTAGCCCAACTTCGGTTTAGCCAATATTTCTCGTTGATAAAGTACAGATCAGCAACGTTTCACGTCTTTGGAGAATATCTTATTAAAGTTTGGGACAAAGATATTGGACAGATGATTGCCTTTAAATAGCGCAAAAATATTAGCCAATTGGGTTGGACATATAACGGAAATAATAATGGGCAGTTTATCCAAATATATAATAGAATGTAGAACACTATGTCTTTTTCTGTATTATGGCTTATTATACCAACCATTACAAAATATCAATGAGAACAGAAATTATATTGCAAGCGCCTAAAAAGATGGAAAGAATGTTTCTTTTCATGAAATGCAGACTGACGATGACATCTTACTCAGTCATTGATTGGGATTGTAAGCACTGAATTTTAATGGGAATATATCTCATCAATATTCCATAATGGTTGACAACCCTGCATTATTAATACAGCTAAAGCTCTCACCTTGATCGGTTTCATGCCAAACTATGCCCTCTAGGTTGACGGAGGTACCAGGTTCACATGGTCCGATGGATTCCGGCTCAGTAGCGACTCCAATATCCATTGTGTCTACCGCTATAGAATGACGCAAGGGCTGGAGAGGATGATAGAAAACAATTGATTGGTTAATTATCCACGATCGTTATTAATGGGTGCAAAGTGGCGGGGGCATGATTAAATATTCACATTTCATGGTGCATTAAGTAACGTTGATATGATAGGGAACTTAACCCAGTTTATCGGATGTTGTTGGACAGGATACAATCATTGACATTTATTATTCATATCTGTCAATATACAATGTGAATAGAATATGACGACCAGCATTCAAAATGGAGAGATACTACAAATTGTGGTGACATAAATATACAAACACTTTGATGATCAACTAAAAAAAATATACATTGACAATACACAATATCAATTTCAAACCACTGAAGGTATTCTGAGAAAAATTTAAGCTCATTTCCTGAGTAAACAATAATTTCACACTCTTTGGAACTCTATGTATGACTAAGCATGACAAAGTGACTTTTGATATTTCAATCACCCTTTGGAGAGAAAGAAAAAGAAGAAGGGGACAAATAACCAAGTCTGGCATTCAGACTAGTCAGTCAGGGCAATGCCATTTCCTAATAAAAAATTGAACATGCAAACAGGTCAACAAATTATTGACAAAGTGCATACACTAGTATCAGCCTTCTACCTCCCCAAGCCATTACAAGTGGGGCAGGCTCTTCGTAATTGATTGCTCAATTTGCAGTTATAATTGATTCACTTCAGTGCCATCACCACCACCATAACTGAGATTAGAAGAGACATTAGACCTGCTTCTAATGAAAATGAAAGCGGTCATTTATTACCACATTAATGTCATGGGAATGTTATTCGTTCTCGATTAATGTCCATTTCATTGGATGCAATTATTAGTTCTGCCCCAGTTTCCTTAAACTTCCCATAAATATATAAGTTTGAATGTTATTTATCATCATAAGACAGTGTAGAACAATTCACAGATATGAACATTGAGATGTTTTATACAAATTCCTTGTTATTTCTTATTTTAAAAAAATCTCAAACTTTAATTGTACTTGTAGTAAAATCTCATTGAAAATTGATTTTTATATACCATATATCTATTATTTTACTGGTAGCCTAGGCTATACAGTATACCACCAGGAAGATGTCAAAGATCTTTTCTCTAACTGCTGGTACAGTGACGTCAGAATTCTTTGCTAACCTACCATCATTATAAAGCTCAGAACAATTTATATAAGATAGTGAACCTAGAGTTCTAAGCTTTATAGTGAAAACAGGTAGGGTCAGAAAACCTGTTTTAATTCCCATGAATGACTCTTGGAAAATTGACTCAGTCAGTTGAAAAAAGTTGTGTTTCCTTCAAGTTTTTCAAACAGGTGTCATTAAATAGAGTAAAAACCTCTGAAATGGTTGAAAATGACTTTTCGCTTTTATATCACATGCTGAATTATAATTTTAATGAAAATGACAGTTCAGGTTTATTTCTCATGCATTGCTTGAATGATTTAAAGTGATTTTTATCTATTAGACTAGAGAGAAAAGAAGGTAAAACAGTTATGGTCAGGCCATTGTCAGAATTTCGGTCAGACTTGGGATTCTGAATTGTCGCAGAGTCTGAATCGCAGACTGGTAGTGAAACTCTCTACTGATCTGTAAAGGGCTGTTTATTTACTCAAGGACTGAAAAAAGGTCAGAGGAAAAGTCAAGTCAGGAATGTCTGATTATGAGGATGGATACTAGGGGAGCCTTCACACAACCCCATATCTTCTCAAACTGCAGGAAAACTTCAAATCCCCTATACATACAGAGATGGCAACTGTTCCAGAATATGCATGGGATGTATTTTCATATGAATTCAAGGCTTTCATTACAAGTGAAGGGCTGAGATTATAGTTCTTGTCATGTTTTCTCTCACTTTTTGTTAAGCTGTTGTGTTATTCACATTTCAATTTAGACCTGCATATTCTGACAGTTGACATCTCTGTAGGCCTTTAATAGAAATGAAAGTTATACAGCAAAGATCTTTGCATGAACAAAAAATTCATTTTTTGTCATTGATTTATCCTCTTTCGCTGGATAAGAATTTCATGGGCCATGGCCACTCATGAACATTTTTATGAAACAACACTTTCCAACCTTCTACCTGATGAAAAAAGAATTTTAGAGTTTTAGATCATCTGTGTGACACTGGGCATGGATAATCCAAAAACGTAGGCCAAGCATGCAGATCGTTCACATCAAATTAAAAATTCAAGGAAACTGCCTTGGAAAACTGCATGACTTAGTATACTATACTATACTTCCTTCAAAATATAGCTCAGCTATATTGAACAAATCCATAACACTTTCCCTGAGTGAGACTTGAGAAGAAAATCTGTTCTCTAAGCTATGGAGATCAATCACAAACTGACCCTTATGATATATACATATAAATAAATAATAACATAACAAAATAAAGCTATAATGTATCAAAACTCCTGACAGAAGAAAATGGATTATGGAAGAATTACGATAACTCACTAAAGTATACCAATTAACATGAGGAGGAGGAATCATTTACAGCATGGTTATAACTCTTAAAAGCAAAGTTCTACAGCAAACAATGCGTAAGAAAAATCACAGAAACATAAGTTAGAATACTCCACAATAAACTACATGATAGAAACTAATCGTGTTGGGACGAACAACTCGTCATTCTGCTAAAGGCAACCCAAGGTCACCGAGAGAGCATTCATTGCCAATTTCGTCCCATAAACGGCTTACATGCTCTGACATGTGTTATGGAAGGCTCCTTGCCAAATCATGCTGAGTTGAGAACACAAGTGTCATTGTATTGTTGCCCTTTTTTTCCAACAAATGTCTGACTATCCCACATGTTATGACAGATGAAATAGTGATAGTCACCACTCTCTCCTTCCTGAAATAATCATCACTTTTTATTCAGAGATGCCAACTGTTCCAGATTGCAGTGCATGAGGTGTATTTTCCATGTGAATTAAAGGCTTTAATTACAAGTGAATGGCTGAGAGTATGGTTATTATTTGTCATGTCGGCTCTCACTTTTGTTCGGCTGTTACGTTATTCACAATATGGTCTTCATCTCATGCATATTCCCGAACAGTTGGCAACTGTGTTTATTGGACACTCCAGACAGGAGAGAATGTGTAATGCAAAAATATTTGTTCAATTATTGACAAATATGACGCTCATTCTCACATGTTTTTTTAAACTTCTAAGTTGGAACTTGCAAGAGTATCTTATTACGATTATAATGTCACCATGAATTGTAACTTTTATTGCAGTGTAAATGAGTATATCTTTCAGTTGTACCTCTCGTAATCACAGTCAGGCCGACTGAAGGGAAGCAATATTTGTTCCTAAAAACAGTGGTATTCTACATGTAAATAGAATCATTCAGTACAATTGAATCTATCTCTATGCATACTAATGACAGTGCTCGAGATATAATTGCATTTGAATCTAGTTTAGTCACATTTACATTTGTTTTCAACTTTCAAGCTATATTTTTAGAAGGCAGGAAAGAGTACTGGAATCTCTTTGTATGCTGCATAAAAAGTTCCAAATGGAATCATGTGCGAAGTGTGCATGGCCATAAAAACAAAAAGTTCATTGCACTGAAACATTTCACTGAAGTTTAAAATCGTAAATTGCATTTTTTTACTTTTCTAAATTAACTTGTAATCTATCTGCTCGTATTTGTACTACTCATAAAAGGAATTATAATTGTGAGTCAATATCAATGGCACAACCACCCCTGGCAGCCTGTATCAAGTTCATGAAAATGATGCCAGGAAAAGACGATCCCGTATTATCCATCGCATCCCACGCCATTCTTCGCGTTGTGACACGCTATCTTATCGCTGTCTTTATCGCGCTAAACGACGAGGGGTTGATTCCTACGAGGGAATATAATCATGAATAATGCGCGCAATCACTAGTGTCATCGCAATCAAATTCTACACACATCCTGGGGTATCAACGCCCAGCTTGCCTTGATTTCCTTGCACCGACAAATCTGACAAAACAATTTAACCGCAGGCTTGCAGAGAAAAACAAGTCAATAGAAGAAACTAGAATATTTCTTCCATTGGAAAACTTGTTAACACTTATAGATATTTAGTTTGTGAGCAAATGCTATAGGCATTGCAGGTGTTTTCCTGCCCTCAACTCATACATATTTTATTCCCTACCATTTTGGTTAATTTATAAAGGTCCAGGGAAACTTTTAGTAATATTGGATATTATTATTAACTGAATAAAAATTGGATCCATGCATTTGAGACAGGGAAAATATTATTCTGGAACAAATCACATTACTATATAGATAATTCAATTTTTTTTTCAATGAGAAAGTATTTTTCCTTTTTCAAGCTAAAACTAAAAAGGAAGAAATACATGTAGGCTTATACAAAACAAGGAATGGCTCAAAAAATTCTGCAACAAAAGACGGTAATTTTCTATAAACAAAAATTGAAAGGTATATTGACTTATTAATCAAGAAATGTTTTTCTTTTGGTATGTGTGTGTGTGTGTGTGTGTGTGTGTGTGGGTCTGTCTGTCCATGTGTGTATGATGACTATTTCACGGGGTAACTGACAATGCTGTAAAGTGCCACAACCCATCAACATGACATAAAAATCAATGCTATCAGGGACATCAATTAATTACTGGGTTTATACCTTTCTATACACCACAGGTAATAGCATTATTATTGCAGATCATAAAAAAGTCTCCTGCAGAGAAAATGGGCTCCAATCATGCGATTGCAATACAAGCAAACAATTATCTTCAGAGTATGAAGGGCTACATTTTTAAAGGATGACAGCTCAGATTGAAAAACATTTGATGAAAAAAATGATCTGAGAGACATGGCTTCATAAAAACCACAATCTCAAAAAAATCCTGGCCTGCTTTAAACTTTTACTGTACTAAGCCTTGGAGTAGGCCAAAATTTCAGAATCAGGTTTGAGTAATGGGAATTATTATGGAAAATAGAGCTCATCCCACATTCCTAAAAGTGAAGGTAATAGCTTTTTATCAGATGATAAATGGCCACTTGCAATGAAAGAGCGAGAGAGAGAGAGAGAGAGAGAGAGAGAGAGAGAGAGAGAGAGAAAGGGGGGGGGATCAGTGCACAACAAAGTAAAAAGCATGATACAAAATAAGCGAGTACAACATACAACTGTGCTTTATATTTACAGTTTCAAAAGCAGATGATTCAATAAATGGCATTTATATAGCACTAGTTTCTCACTTTAATACTCACACAGACACCATCATTCCCCATTTCACGCATAATGAACAAGAAATGATCCATCCCTACACATCCATAAACAAATTACTATTACATCAATAATAGCAATTATTATAAACTCACACATTGCAGAGGAGGCATGAAAAGCATTTCGTTGAGCAAAATGGCATCTCGGAAATTACTATTTTGGAATAAATGGGTATAGGTGGCGCAACTAGTTGTTTCCTCTGAACTCAAGGTTTTACGCACAATAACCTCTATTTCCTGCATACAATAATAAAGAGTAAATTGGTTCTGACAATAGAAGAGAGCAAATCATTATAATGTCCGAACGTCTACCTCCCTCAAATAACAGATTCTGTTTCATTTCAATGCACTCAGACGCTAACAAAGAGGCTTCAGAAACATCACTCAGTGATCAGGCAGTGTTTACACAAATGCTTATTCTCTGCGTAGGCCTGCGCCTGTGTATGCTTGGTTTTTTTAAATCTACATTTGACTCATTTCGTTTCATTTTCAAGAAGCACAAAAAATAGATCTTTTAAAAACATCTGTACAGTTGTTATGAACATAAATAGAACTGGTTTGGGATAAATTTTCATCTAGTTTGAACAATCATAGGCCCTTGAAATAAACACAATTTATTTCGTCCTCAACAGATACAAAAACCGTAGAGCTAAGATTAACACTAAAACCATGAATTCGCTTATCATGTTGTATTTAACAGCTCTTTCATCATTTTACTGTAATATTTCAGTAAAGGATAGATTTAAAAAAAACAATGGTTCACGTCATGTAATTTTCAAAAGGTTACTTGGTGGAAAGCAAATACTTTTTTTCTCTTTTGGCCTCACCTAGTGACTGCCATGAGGATAAGTGTGTTAGGAAAAAAAAAGAGAGCATCGCCATAAAAATAACCCATAAGGTAGCACTAACCATCTGACCTACATAACACGGTTGTATTAATGTGGGACTGGAGGGGAAAACTGATCAGGGTCTGATAAATGATTGACTGGAACTCATCCCAATTCCTGCTCGTGACTGTGACCGTGATTCCTATCGCATCTTCCTCTCAGTCAAACCTATATCAGGACAGGATCTCGCTTGGGTTCAAGCAAGCCAATAATGTTCACACCCAGGATGTCAAACAATGTTCAGGAAAAAGTGTATGAATACACCCTGTTGTTATAATTAGCGGCTGTTATATTCAACTTGATCCACAGCTAAATGTCAACACTATATTCAGAACTTAAACCTCAAATTCACACTGCAAAAATCAATTAATTTTCATGAAGCGGAGAGGTAATCATGTCTATTGAATAAATAAAAATAACTATTGCTTGCTATTGTCAAAATCACCTGAGCAAAAAACCTTGCTCATTATTAAATAAATCTGAATTACTTTTTGTCCATTCTACATGAACATTACTTTTAGAGCAAGACAGGTTCTAAATATACGACAGAAAAAAAAACCCTACCCATATCATTTTCATGCATCGACATAGATCTGTAAAGTTAGAAGCTGATGTGTTATGGCATGTCACTTTGAAATTAACTTTGATGTTTGAGTTGATCCTCTTCTTGTCAGGAAAGATTGATGTGCCAAAAATGTCCTATCTCGTCATTACAGGATTTGAGAAGGATCGAGGATAATTTCCTATCAGAAAAAAAAGTATCTGCTGCAATGTTGAGTCTGAGGTCGAAACCAATAAACATTGATTTGTTGAATGGGGAGAGGAAATCAATACATGCAAAAGGACATGTAATGGCATGTCTACGTACAGGAAGGCGCTTTCCTCTATAACATTCCTGTAGAAATATAGATAACATTACTTCAACTCACATTGAAATATTATGAGTGTGTGAACCATATGTGAAAGACATTTATCACCCATATAATACGACAGGATCTTGCACTATAAAGATACTAATTTTCAAACAATATCTTGCCGAGGTACAGGAAAAAAAGAAACAGAAAGCAGATTCAAGAAAATGGGATATGATAGGGAGAGTTTATGTGGGGTGGGAGGAAAAAGGGTAGGAGGAAGAGATGGCAGAAATATTGAGAGGAAAATAAAGAACAGGTAAATCAGAAATGAGCAAAGGAAAACAAGGTGCGCAGGAATATTGTGTTGAAAATGAAAACAAGAGGGAAACGGAGAAAACGACTCGAAACGGAGAGAGTATAATTTCATGATCAATGCCAATTGGCACAAGCTCAACAATGCGCCTTTTCTTCTATTGAGTCGTTAACAATCAGGTTAACGGCTCAATGCTATCTCTTTTATTGATCTATTATTTGTTTGCCGCTCATCCTCTATTGATTGTAAAGCGATGCTTGTAACACATCTTTGCCTTGGTGTCTAATCAGGCTTGACATCATACAAGGGTGATGACAGGGGACGCCCTTTGATGACTATACCTTACTTTCCCTCCCGCCTCCTCTTACCTGTGTCATTGAAGAGACTTCAGTACAGTGATAATACAAGAGCCCCGTCCCCTCCCTACCCCACGCCACAGTAAGAAAAAGAATCATAATTTATGATTATCACATGATAATAAAAGCACCATACAAAAGAGAGCATTTTGCCCTAAATATCATTGTTTAATTATTTGATTTTTTCATCATATAATAGATCTAATTAGACCGTGGTATCATTATGTATGTTTTGTGATCAACTTGATTTGTCTTTATGACAAAAAAAATATTAACAAGAAAGAGAAAATTCTCAGTTGGGTTAACATTAATCATTTTAAGTGTTATCAAACACTGGAAACCCCTTTTCATTCCACATTTCCTTTCGAACGCAGCGAGCTTGCATGTCGTGACCGATCAATCGACTGTATTGTCAGCGTGTAGAGCGGAGGAGAATGAATATTTGATGCCCTCGGCTTGCCGTTGAATGCAGGCAAGTCTTCTACGTAGTTGATGAGAATAATCAATGATTTCTGCCATATTGCAAACTATGGAATATAGATAAACTCTGATGCAGTGGGAAATTAAAGATGAGAGGAACGAAAAGGACGAAAAGAAATGAAGATGGAGCAGTGTGTCAGAAAAAAAGGTTCAAAATGTGTGGAAGCTTTGTTGTATACCCTTTTGACATATTGGAATCATTTTTTTTAATGAAATGTACTTGTACATGACTGTATTTTTCATATGGTTTCATAAGGTTTTACCCAAATCATAGAGAGCCAAGACTGCTTAGAATAAGGACTTTAAATAAGGCCACAATTTCATGATCTGTTTTATTTTTATATTGATGGATGTTCAAACATATGTATACATATCATACATACATGTGATATAGTGTCAAAGTAAGTAACAAGAGAAAATGTGAAGTCCTTTTAGAAAAAGTTCAAATCATAATCTTTTATGTATCCCTAATGGAAAGTAGGTCCTATCTATTAGCATTATACTTTCAAGGCATTATTCAACAATGCCAAATCATAACAAAATCGGTCTAAATGTATACAACTTTTTGATATCCGTGAAACTACTATCTGAAGGTATGACAGAACAAATAAACATTTACTATTAAAAAAAGATTGCCTAAAATCTACAATCTGACTTGCTTTTAACTTTGAATGGAGGAAAATTAAAAGAAATCTAAAAATCATGAGAAATGAGAGAATGTACACGGAGTTGTGATTAAAAAAGAAAAATTTCCATCCTAATTGTTTTTCGACCATGCTTCGCTGATAGGCACATATTAAACCGGCATGTTCATTACCCATAACTGGTGAATTATGTGCCTGTAAATAGGCGTAATCCATAATCGCCAGTGCTCTGGCATACACCCGTTACAGCCAGGGACTTAATGTTCAATTTACATTGTAATTTACATGAGTGACTGAAATGCCAAACATGCGCCTTGGCTTTCATCCCCGGCTGTCTTTTCCGCTCCCCCGCCACACAGCGTCTTTAGACACGAACGCTGGTGAATTACTGATAAGCTCTGATGGATCGACTGCTACACGTTGTGAGATAGGCAAAGGGGAATCAAGCGATCAACCTGGCTCGCGCTCTCTCTCTCTCGTTCTCTTTCCCTCTGTCGTGATGCATCAATAAACGACAACTCTAACACTCCCCGTGCCCCCCATTTTGACTTGTGAATCATTAACTGCTAGTAGCAATCAGCTTTAGAACATCGTTCACACCACCAACGCTGGACAAGCGGTCAATGTTGCTAACAATGTGGGAATGACAATATACATGAATAACTCTACTTTGGGAAACAATGGGAAATATGCCTTCTGAATTGGCCTTAAACCTAAACCACAGGAAGACAAGGGTATTTCATTCTCTTGTATACGTCATGAATACAAACACAAGCAAACCACAAAATATCCAATGAAGTTAGCCACCATTCCAAACACAAAACTACAATGTAATCTAAATATTGTTCTTTGAAACTTACGAAACCTATCATTAGCTCATTATCATATGAAACATTGTAATTCCTTTAAAAACATGTATCATTAAGGCTATGATATGTGATAATGTTAATTACGCCTTCATATGCGTATACGAAGTGACATTCCTAAATTTTGATAATTATGAAGAGTCTGAAAGCACTCGTTTTCTGAGTGCTCCATGTGCAAGCTATACATGTACATGTCTCTTGCCTCAGGATCCAATCTATTACAGTCCTGTCTGTTTGCCTTCCCCAGAATACATAAATACCAAATGCACACAGAGTGCCTTGCCTGTCGAACATTCACCCAAAAACATGATCCTTATCATTTCAATATTTTACAATAAATGCATATTTTTTCCTGTTTTATTCTATCAAAATGCAATCACAAGATTTACAAACGATTGAAAACGATTGGCACATAAAAAGCAAACTATTGTAAATCCCCCCCCCCCCAAAAAAAACCCCAAAA
>BQKZ01000603.1:62658-78531 GCA_036244855.1 Temnopleurus reevesii | reverse complement strand
TTAAAGTCGGTCCGTCATGATCGACAGGACTTCCGGTTGCGAGCGCGCACGGACGGCATGTTGTGTATTGTAACAACGATATTTGAACATTTCCTTGCTTACGCACCTTGCCAAGCTCAGACACTCGGGAAACTTCGCACGAATTTCCGATCCATGATTGTCGCATGTAACTTTGATTCTTCCACTCTCCCGCTTCGATTTTTTTCTAAAAATGTACGAAACGCGTACGTATGCGATTGCCGAAATATAAGCTAGCAAAATATATCTTGTTTGCTCGATATTCCAGGTTAAAAATGCTGTGATTTTTCTGTTCGCCAATCTTCGTAATCAAAATCGCAGCGGTCAGTTAGCCACGCCCTAAATGTCATGTCGCCCCGCCTTTAAAGGCATATTCAACCATGCCAAATCATTACAATATCAGTTTAAATATATACAAATTTTTTGATATCCGTGAAACTACTATCTGAAAGTATGACAGAATAAATAAATATGTACTATTAATAAAGATTGCCTAAAATCTACAATCTGACTTGCTTTTAACTTTGGAGGAAAATCAAAAGAAATCTAAAAATCATGAGAAATGAGAGAATGTACACGGAGTTGTGATTAAAAAAGAAAAATTTCCATCCTAATTGTTTTTTACCATGCTTCGCTGATAGGCACATATTAAACCGGCATGTTCATTACCCATAACTGGTGAATTATGTGCCTGTAAATAGGCGTAATCCATAATCGCCAGTGCTCTGGCATACACCCGTTACAGCCAGGGACTTAATGTTCAATTTACATTGTAATTTACATGAGTGACTGAAATGCCAAACATGCGCCTTGGCTTTCATCCCCGGCTGTCTTTTCCGCTCCCCCGCCACACAGCGTCTTTAGACACGAACGCTGGTGAATTACTGATAAGCTCTGATGGATCGACTGCTACACGTTGTGAGATAGGCAAAGGGGAATCAAGCGATCAACCTGGCTCGCGCTCTCTCTCTCTCTCGTTCTCTTTCCCTCTGTCGTGATGCATCAATAAACAACAACTCTAACACTCCCCGTGCCCCCCATTTTGACTTGTGAATCATTAACTGCTAGTAGCAATCAGCTTTAGAACATCGTTCACACCACCAACGCTGGACAAGCGGTCAATGGTGCTAACAATGGGGGAATGACAATATACATGAATGATTCTACTTTGGGAAACAATGGGAAATATACCTTCTGAATTGGCCTTAACCTAAACCACAGGGACAAGGACATTTCATTCTCGTGTATACGTCATGTATACAACCACAAGCAAACCACAATATAACCAATGAAGTTAGCCATCATTCCAAACACAAAACTACAATGTAATCTAAATATTGTTCTTTGAAACTTACGAAACCTATCATTAGCTCATTATCATATGAAACATTGTAATTCCTTTAAAAACATGTATCATTAAGGCTATGATATGTGATAATGTTAATTACACCTTCATACACGTACATACGAAGTGACATTCCTAAATTTGGATAATTATGAAGAGTCTGAAAGCACTCGTTTTCTGAGTGCTCCATGTGCAAGCTATACATGTACATGTCTCTTGCCTCAGGATCCAATCTATTACAGTCCTGTCTGTTTGCCTTCCCCAGAATACATAAATACCAAATGCACACAAAGTGCCTTGCCTATCGAACATTCACCCAACAACATGATCCTTATCATTTCTATATTTTACAATAAATGCATATTTTTTCCTGTTTTATTCTATCAAAATGCAATCACAAGATTTACAAACGATTGAAAACGATTGGCACATAAAAAGCAAACTATTGTAAATCCCCCCCCCCCCAAAAAAAACCCCAAAACAAACAACCCCATAAAAAAAACCCAAAATGTGAAGATATGTATTTTTAAGAGCAGATGTTTTTTAAACATAAAAATGGTATCCTCTACAATGTTGTTATTGTGTTCTTTGATGAAGTGGCATAAACCCATGGTACTTCTTTACAAACATATAAAATAAAGACAATACAGTCAAACCTGTCTATAGTGGCCACTGTCTATAGTGACCACCTGTGTATAGTGGCCACTTAAATTGATTCCCTCCAGGTGAAAGTACATGTTATAGAACCTGTCTATAGAGGCCACCTGTCTACAGTGGCCACCTTTTCTGTTTCCCTTGTAGTGCCCACTATAGACAGGTTTGACTGTATATGATAAAAACTTGAATCTTTCAACCGCATCACATGAAAGTTGCTGCTTCTTCAGAAAGCATCCAAAATAACCAATGCTCAATAAAGTTCTGAGTCACAAATGGAACATCTTTGAATTCACAATGCATTACGCATTTGCCTGCGCGGTCTGACAGCATGATATAGTTGGAACCGGCTATTCCAAATAAAGAAAACCTATAACTATAAACAGCATATCGATGGAAAACTACCCTCAGCTTTCTTTTACTCAATGCGAAAGACAAGTTAGAAAATCATTCCAATGCAGTAAAAATCTAAATTTCCAAGCTGCAGATGAAACTGTCATTTGTTGCCATGTGATCTTACCATATATCTTAATTACTGGGAAAACTCAAAGTTTATGGTGCAAACCTTTTAATAACTTCAAACGCATTTTAAGTAGCCTCCTGTAGTTGCAAATGCACTCTGTAGGCTAATCTGAACTGATCAATATGCAGGTACAAAGAAAATACGTCACAAGCGTGGGTTCAAATACAAGCAAGCATGGATTTGCAGAAGTACAAAGTAAGGAAACTAAATGTAAACAAAATAAATAGAATTTGGTATAAATGCTGGTTCTAAAAAGTATTGGAAAATCTCACCTCTCCCGCGTCCCCAGACATTTTTGCTGCAATATTCCTCAATTTCATGGGTGTAAGCTGAGCAGCATGTTATAAGTAATGTCTCAAAAGATTGCTCAGCGAATCACGACCACTTCGAAGCGACGAGAGCAGGGTACTACACTCTCACGAGAGACCTAAAATGACGTGTCAAGAGGCGTCACATCGAGAAATAGAGTTCACAGGCAAATTTGCTCGACTTCCTCGAAAAAAAATTTGACAGACAAAGAGCTAATTGAGGGAGATATATGCAATAAGATGGGCCGGTGTCAGAACTAGGCTTAGTATTTTTTAAAATCATCAAGGAGAGATAGCATATCCTTCCTTCTACAAACGGTTTCCTTCGCACAAAGCCCCCGCAATGTGGTAATGTAATTATATCTTTGGACGAAACAAGAAGTTAGATGCCTCGCGAGGTAAACCGCATAAATATCCTTATACTTGTTTTGTCAATAAACAGTTGAGAAGGGAAGTCCTAAATTGAACAGGAAAAGGACAGAATTTTCACTCATGATTTCAGTTTTGTTTTGACACTTTTTATAAATAATTTCCACATTGTTTGTTGTTTTTTGTTATCAGTAATGAAATTTGATGACATTTCACAAAAGTTAGGCCACAACAAAAGGATGAATGGAATTTGATTACACAATTGTGAGTAAAAACAAACTACTCTACAGAGGTTATTGAAGTACTTCCTACAAATAAAAAAAAATAATGGCAAAGAGTAAAGGAAGGGAATATAATCATTGCCTTAATTCATAATATAATGGCCTAGAATCATGTTTGGATTAATGTAAAAATATTCAGTGTTTCATTCTTTGTTCTTGATAATAATGTTCCATAAGAAGGAGGGATTAAATAGCACTTTTGCTATTTTCAACAACAAGGTCAGAATATGACTAACTACAGTATTATGGACATGCCCTAAGGGAGTGCTATGGGGGAAATTAATCGGAAATCTCCTTGTTATAGGAAACACACTGCCAATCAAACCGAAGGCCATAACGAGTTACAAGCCCAGCGCTTCAACTATCCAGTCTGAACGAACCCACATTAATCATACAACATGACACTTTATAAATGCACAGTTGTTCAGCTGTTCCAAATCATCACATAGAAATTCTCTCTCCGTGATCGCTCCTAGAGCTGCCAAAGGGCGATGCTTATGTCTCTCACTACTACAGTGCGAGTGAGTTGAAATTTTGTTGGGATCATGATCGGTAAAATAAGCGGGCTAATTTGATACTTCCCCACGCGATTGCCTGTGGTGCAAATGTTAGGCAGTTCCCCGCAACTCGGCTTCTTCCCCGGTTGGCTGGGACACGTAGGCCATGATGTATTCATGCCATGGGAAATTGTCATGACATTTGAGCAGGCATGCAATCTTGTCTCAGTCCCACAGGCGTGTATTCATGTATGCAAAATTATATTTTAAGTCTTCAGCTGTCATATAACACCCCATACGTTTAGAACAGAATGTATATGCACGATGACATCTTGCAATATCAATTTAAAATCAAACGGCATTCTCACACAATTGTACATCTGGTATGGATATAACATGGATGAATAATTCCTATCACCATCATTCATATAATTTTCATACCGGGGCAGTAAAAATGTACAATAATAATTAATATAAAAGAAATATGATTGACAAAAACTTCAAAAGTATCAAATTTCCTTTTCTTTGTGAGGAGCCTACTATTGATTCAATCGATAAAATAATGAGTTATTTATGCTGGCATGCTCATCTCTCAATTCTCTTATATCCTGCTATGTGAGAGGATATATTGACTGAAATGCAATCGATACACGTTTCATCATGCGCTTCCACTCATATAATAAAATATAATAGCTCTATTTACTATTGTCACTAGAAATTAAAGGGCTAATGAACCATAATCACTATCCTACGTGTATTCTGGAGTATGAGTTCACATGCACACACTATGTAGGAATACAAGGCCGATTTATCAAAAAGTTAAATAGGGGAATCTATACAGAGTGTTGGGAAAATTATTTACCGGTAGTTAAAAATACTTGCTGTAAATGAAATAGGATTCGGTTGACTTGTCCTCGTCTGTCTCTCCACTCCCCCTCCCCATCTCTTCCCCAATTTGTGAACAATAATGTTAATGGACACTTTCTTAATGCAATTTTCTTTATATGTCTGTTCCCTTACCAATCATCACTAACTGAACAGGATGTTTTGCTCTTAATTCTACTTCAGGCATATCCAATATCATACTTACAGAGATAATAAGAAAAAGAAGGAAATAGACCACTTATTTACAACAAGGAAGAAAGAGAAGGTCACATAAATGTTTTTATCTTGCATCTTGATTGTTTTTGTTCAGAAAAGGAAATAATGCACGCCAACGAGGAAAATTTATATCATTTACTTTGACAAGTATTTTATGAGGATCAATGAATACCAATTTAAGTTTAATACACAATACCTAAATCAATTCAGTCAAAAAAAATAAGAACAAAGGGATTTTCTTCAAATAGCAATCAAACAGCACTTTGAGAACCAAAATTTTCTTTATTCAAAGTCGTAGAGGCAGTGAAATCCAAAGCCAAGCAAAATCGTTTCTTTGCATAGGAAGTGTTTATTATGGGCCTTTCCCTTCAATTCCATATGGTGCAGCTGCGACTTTGGAGAGAGAAGCGAATCTGATTCAAAAACATGAGAAGTGGGAAAAACAGACCCTCTTAATTATTCCCTCACGGTTTAATCAGAGCATCACTATCTCAGCCGTGTTGATAGAGCCTGAAATCAAGACTTTGGTCAGTTCACATTAAGAGGAAATTTACTGGACATTATTCTTGAAATATTGTACATTTTAGATGCCCTTTTCCAGAACATCCTTGGTAAAAGAGGATAATCTAATTGATGATAAGAATGAACATTATTTCATCTATTTTTATTATTAATCATTGGACATTAGAATTAGGTTTTCGCATCAAACCACGGAGTAAAAATCAGCTTTTTTGCCCATTTTCATAATTTTATTACACATGATGATAAAATGCCAGAGTCGAGGTGATATGTAAATGGTATTTTTGCTTGTTTCAGGTACAAATACATGTAGGCCTACATGTATTCTATCTTTCTTTACTCTCGAAAATTTGAATTTAACAGCCCTAAAATATGATAATTATAAAATTCTAATTAATGTGAATACACCATGTACTGAGATAATCATCATTGCTAGTCTTGCAAAGACAGACTGGACTCTGATAATCAATCTATGATTAATTCTATGGTAGGTCTTACTGTAAATGGGGCCAAGCCTATTAAACCTACTTGTCTGACAGCATTTTTTTGATAGAGCTTGTGCTAGACTCATTTCTTAACACAGTTAATCTCAATTGAATGTTGCTTTTCTTAAACTGCTGTAATAGGGTCTGTGTTCGCAGACTGTATCACAGCATAGAGAGATGGATAAGGTGTTGATAGCCTGATGGATCCAAAAACCACCAGCACCACCATCCTCCCCACATCATGAAGACAACTAGCCGCACTTGATATTCAAGAAACCGCCATCTTATTTCATCTTCAAGGAACTTCATGAATTTTTCCCACTCTTCAACATGAGTTTGTGTAAATTCAATGAAAATGAAACTCTGCTCTTTACTATACTGTTCCTTCTATCACAGTACGTCTATGCTTCTATGTAATGTTATTATTCTAAACAAGATCTTTCCTGGTGTCATTAGCACCACATTGAGGGTTGATTGGGGGATTGCCAGGGAGGATTATAAACGAGAAATAAATACAGGCAGGATCCTATAATTCCTTGTAAATTATCGCACCCCTGAGAATGATCACTCATTGAAAGTCTCTCTCCCCCTCCAGGATATTTAACTCAATTCGCGATTGAATTATCACCTGGCTAAATGGTTATTAGTGAGGTCACTTTAGCAACCATACATGTCTGATCTTCTTAATCGTTCTTTCCTAAAATATACTAGTTTGTACTTAAAAGAAAAAATAAAACTTTCATGACCTTATCATTAATGCCCGTGATAAGAGAGAAAAGAAAATTGACATTAAGCTTTCTCATTCAGAAAAATCTAATTCTTTGTGCTTTTAATTTACTCTTGAAATCACAAAGACAAAGACAACGTACAAAATAAACAAACCCCATTCCATCTTTTGAAAATACTTCAATATAAATTGGACGATGCTATTTCCTTTAAAAAAATTACTACGGCAGACATCTGGTTTCTATCAATCATAAACATTAACATCTTCACGGTTAATTATGAAAATCAATGAAATAACTCAAGTTGTGGTCTGGCCAAGGGGATGGCAAGTGATCAGGCATGAACCACAGAAAGGAAAGACACTGCAAAGGTAGGAAACTGTGCCTGAATGCGGTAAACCAGGCAGGAAATCTGACCTGACAACCTACTCTTCTGGACACCCCAAAACCCCCTCGTCTGCAAGCAAAGAACCATTCGAGGCCAGGTATTATATTCTCTTCTGCCTAATTTCGGGTGAAAATTTTTCTAGATGAAAATCTCCTTCTGGTATTCCCTATGCTGGATTTCATTCATGACACAGCTGGTCGTACAAATGCCTTTCAGATTATTTTTGTTTGTCCTAGAAAATGATCCAAAACCAAACCTCTTCATTTTTTAAATGTTGTTGATTTTAACACTTTTTAAGGGGGGGGGGGGGGTGTGGTGGGGGTGCTTATAAATAGTCTGCGCCAATAAACCTGCCTGAATTGGGTCTGTACTTGCAGACTAGGTGGGTGAGAAAGAGGTGAGACGTGGGCAGACAGCTGGCTTGATGGAGAATCGCAATTCATGCTGGCAACATGACGAAAGATGGAAAAGACGAACAACGAACGAAGCACCGAACGGGGATTCGTTTCCAAGGAAATGACTGAGGAATGTGGAGTCGAAATTACATGCACAGTTCCAGTCTCAAAATGAGCTTGTTACCTTTGTCACAAACAATATTAATGAACGGTAATATATTTTGATGGTAATATATTTTGATGTCATACTTAAAGTAGGACTCAATGACAAATGGATTTTAAATCATCTTGCTTCAAGATCTACAGGATTATTTCAGCTATTCATCAGGGAAAAAAGCCTAATCCCAATCTTCCTTGTATTAATCGTATCCTTGAAATATATTCAATATTCCAACAAACACCTTGTTTACCTGCAAACTACAGAACAAATAACTGCCTGAAGTATCCAAAAATCATTAAACTATCAAGTTATTTTGATAGGTTTATCTTCGGAATCTTACCCCCTAGTATTACAATCTTTAAATGGATTTCAACACAAACTACCTGTGAAAAACGTGAAAGCATTAAAATCAGTTGTGAGTAATCAAGCATGCGGTAAAGCACTTTGAGACCTTCTCCCCTCAATAACACGGGGCCCCTTTCAGACAAGGAAATTAAATGTTCAGTCAGAAAATAATATACAATTTATTTCTCCTATATAGATTTATAAATACCCTACACATGTACATGGGCATTGGCCAAAATCAAAACAGGCAGTATCATACATATTCTATTGAACAACGTTGTGCATATTTCTTCGCTATCTTGGATCTGGAAGGTCAGGAAATGTTTTTGGAATCAAACAAATAATCCCTGCCCAGGGGATACGACCAATTGTGCAAAGAATTGACAAAGGATCAAAGAGGGTGACATCTTAAGCAAACCACTCCGCTATTTAATGGTCACTTTAATCACTCATTCATTTGCATCATGGCTAATCTACAGGTCAGAGGGATTAGAAGATCCTTCTGTTACACAACTCAATGTCTTCTTCAAGATGCAACAAACAAGATGGGCTCATATTAAAATTCTTATTCATATCATGTATATTTAATATTCTGCATTGAGAATTTTTTCCTTCTCCTTCTTATACAAGCATATTACTAGGGCCTTCAGAGTGATTATGCAATCGCGTTGAACCCTTTGCTCTCCATAGAGCGTGCATAGAGAACACACAGGGTCATGTAGTTAAGGAAGGCTCTCNCATACATATTTGAGAAAAACGTTACCTTCTCCCTTTTTATCCAAGCAAATTACTCTACGATTTGTCATTATGAATTATTGTTCAGTTTGAGATACATGATTTGCAAAATTGAATCTAACAAATGAAATCAAGACAGAAGATATCTCTGCCAGATTAATCAATATTAAAAGGTTAGATATTTCTACATTGTAGTCTGCAAAGACAGACCCTCTTTTATTAATTGTCTACAATCTCATAAATCCATGTAAGAGTACAGGCTCTCACAATATAAGAGCTTAAGACAGTATAAGAATTAGATGTCAAGATGAGCCAACTTTTTGATAAAATTAATAGATTTACTGTGTCCGAAATCAAACAAGATACTAGAGGGTAAGCATCTGAATACCTTCTTCTATTTGAATTTTAAAGTCTTCCAAAGAATCCTCTAAAATGTCATAAAAAGGGAAACCTGTGGCATTTTATAAATCAAATAATCCATCAAGAGAAGCCTATAGTCATTTACACAATGGCTTTTGTAACTTTATGAGTGGAAACCTTAGATCAAAGGTCTTTAAATCCAGACTATTAGCAATCTAGCAAGAAAGGAAATGAGTAGCATAGCCCCTACTCCAAATGACCCCTGGATTTAGGGTAAGCTTACAAAGAGTGACACATCATCCATCCCCTGATCCGACAAGCTGATGGCTCTAATATTTGAGCAGCAAACAGCTAAAACGGGCTCCTCTATTTGGATGGGGAGGAACAGGGGGAAGATATTTTTTAATTCGGTAAACAGAATTCTCAAGAAGCTTATGCATTCCGGAATACACAAGCAGGTTGTAAAAATTTGGTGTTGTCTTCCAATTTAGATACCTTTTCAACATCATGACTCCCAAACTTAAAATTTATCCGCATCTACATTGCAATTTTAATGCAGTAATACTGTTTTATCATTTTCTATTAATCAATGGAATAAGCAGTGCTGTGGTAAAATATTCTTTATGGATGAAATATTGATTTAGAAAATGTGAAAATGAAACAGAAAAAAAATCATATCTTCTGTTTTTAATGACAAAAACCTATAAGTATAGCTAAAGTATATTCTATGTCAAATTTTGAGAATACTAAATGATCCTCTTATTACTTTCTTAACCTCCAAGACGACCCCTCTTTCCCTTTCCTTCTGCCGTCTTCTCTCCACCGCTCTTTCTCTGTAGGGTAAATTAACCCATCAGTGTGAGAAGGAAGGAAATTAGAAATGATTATCTTTCATCTACCGCGGCGGATCATGTGACTTGGGAGACAGCCACTCCGAGAAATGGGTGCGAGTCGGCGATAAGCAGGGAGCACATCAGGAGTGATTATGTGGTCTATTATCACATTCTCACTATTCGGAACGTGGGTGCTGCTGTGCGTATGTGTGTGGGTGAGCCTAATCAGGCACTCCAAACCAGAACGCACAAATGAAACTCGAGTGCTCTTGACTGCCATCAAAATTGAACCTGAATTGTGGCTTGAATACGATGCCGGTCTGTTTTGCAAGTAATGCAGGCAGGCTTTTAGCCACAGCGGGCATGCAAGATATCTGATGCCACAATAACCTCAATCTGTAGTGCTAAAGGAAAAGCTGTGTTCAAAGTGTAACCGTAGGTTAGCTCTATGCCATGATATATAGACATACATGTGTGGAGAAATTGGAAAGTGAAATTCAAAAGGCTCTCTAATTTGTCTTTTCAATACAGAAAGTTACTGTCTTGAGGAAATTGAAGTGCATTCTTCTAATTTTTTAATGAAATGTATTTTGAGAAATAATAAAAATTTTGCCATGAATAAAGGAGAAAGGAATAACATGCTTGTTTCCCCGTCAATTACAGCGGATAAAAATATCATTCAATCATACATACAAGTTCAATATGATGGTAAATCAAAGGAATGTTTTAGCATTGAGGAGCAGGGAATGGAGACCAATTGGTGGAAATGGAAAAAGAGTCTGCAAACACAGAGATCAAGTGAATGTGTTACACCAACATGGGGAGAAGTGGTGATTGGACAAAAATTTAGAATAATTGAATGAAAAGTGGTTTCTGTGTTTGCAGTCTTGTGAAAATGCGGGAGAGGGAATACAGATACGAAAGAGTAAAGAAGAAGCTTGAAGTTATTACCTTATCAACCTTGGCCTTCTTTCCTCCATGTTTCCTTCCAGAGCTGTAGGGTTCTCCTCCACTCCTCTTCCCTGCCGCTGCTGCTGCCTCCACTTTACAATCTTTCTCAATCTTCATCTTCTTACCCTCCTCTCCTCCTACCCCCTCCTCACCAGGGCTCTTGTGGGGCTTCTGCTGCTGCTTTGCTGCATCTATCGGAAGGGTTAGCGTGCTGGGTCTCGTAACAGGGGCAATGGGTGGGGCACTCTGAGGGGGCGTCACGATAGCGGCGGCGGACATGGTAGAGGGGGATGAGGAGGTGGTTGTGCTAGAGGAAGGCTTCAAGTGCATCATGTTGCTAACGATCGGTTTAATCGCAAGACCTGGGGCGAGCTTATCAAGCTTCAAAGCGGGGATAGTTTCTCTTTTTAGACTACTGCTGCTTGCGCCGATGCCACCAGGGTGGGGTACGGGGATATTCACTGTAGGTTTTCCAATCTGGTCTTCTGGCCGAGCGGGTACGTCCGGGGATGCGTCGTCCATCACGGACGATCCGGTGCTTGCATTCGAGTCTTTGCGAATGGTGACTGGCGAGGCACCTTCGCCTTTCGGGGCATTACTGCTAACTTTGCGTTTGATCTTCATCTTGCCGACCTTCATGGGGCTAGCGTCTAGATGCGCCGGGGCACCTTCATGGTGGCCGTCCTTTTCTAAATCTGCATCCAAGTCGATGATGAGATTTCCCAATCCTATCTCCCACTCGTCACTGCTGTCGTAACTAGGTGCGTTAGTATCCTCCCGAGTGTGACCACTGTCCATCTTGTGACACTCGGGGGCGGGCTACCTTCTCGCAGAGTAATAAACTCTCTCTGGTGTGTGTGCGACAATCAGCCGCACGAGGCACCTTCTTCACCAAGCCTAGCTATCACATCTGGGCTGCTGAAGCATGAAAGGCAATCATGCAACTAACTTCCCGGGCACAAAACACAAGGATCCGATTCCTGTGTCACTTGCACATTTCCAACACCATAGGCTTTCCGAAGTTGAACACTGATCCAGAGAATATAAATCCAATCCAGTCACTGCACCTGCAAAACACAAAAATGAACAAAGAAGGTTGAAATACCACATTACTATCAACAACCACACACCTCTCCGGTCAAAAGGGGTGGAAATATTCCCCTCTTCACACACTCATGTACAGGCATTAGTTGACAGGTGAAATTTCCTGTTGTGTGAGTGGTTCACTATTTGCTTTCTCACACAGGTTGGCTGTAGCCTCCTCTAAAGACCCACTAACCCACTTTCAATCCCCTCTGGAAAATACTCCCTATTATACTCCCTAATCGCCTTTTTAAAGACTGATGCTCATCATTCTTTGCAAACAATTCGGCTAATCCGATTACTGTCTTCCAACAAGCTCAGAGTCTTTCATCCAGACCCATATCATGCTCTCATGAACTGAAAATGGATTAATCAGGTCTGGTAAAAGAAGTCTAGCAGTGATTTTCCAGTTTTTGCTTGTGACTCCAGAGTGACCTTGACTGACCTTCCTTTGGAGGCCCTCTGTACAGAGAGACCAAGCTGGAAAGATCTTTTTTGTCAATAGTTATGACTTCTCGCACCAATCACTACAAACCAATTGAAATGTTCCATTATTCAAAGCATAGAGAAGCAAGGACGGAAAAATCGTGCGTGAAAACAGAAGTCTGGTTCAAAGTAGTTTTCTTTTCTGATAGGCTTTTCAAAGCGAGGTTAACTCTAATCCCTTGGTGGTAAAACACACACAATTTTCTCACATGCCAACAAAACAACATTGAATAGAAGCATAGAAAATGAGATTATTTGCTATCATGCTTGGGCAAATTGGCACCTGTTATTATCCTCAAGTTAATAAGGAGAATGATATTATTGGAATTCAAGCAAATATTAGTGAATAGGAGGTGCTCCTGTGTGATTGAAATGCTTCAATATCAGGTAGACGTGTTCAGCAAAGTGAAAATTTTGTTTTGGGGAATGTGAGCAATAAAATTAATTGCCTGAAGCATAGAGATATGTATCTGTATGCCTGTAGCAAAATCAGTGTATTACAAAATTTCAATTAAATAACTTTGATCCTCTATATTAAGTTGTAGTTGTAATCCTTGAAAGATGTAAATCTGTATCAAACATAATAATATAAAACTTCTAATTAAGGTACTTTTTAGGATTTATGTAACATCTATTTTTTTGGAGAGAGATGAAAGCATTGCAACCTAATTAGGACTGAACTCTGTCCTTAGCAGCTGTCACACATGGCTAAAGGATAGGCCAAAAGAGGCTGCAAAACTTTATATAACAAGCTCTTTTTTCATCATTTCTACTAGTCTTCAAACACAGACTCTAGTTTGACACTGGATTAAAATAATTTAGTAAATGTTGGAAGAACTCTTCTCTGGCGAAGTCTGAAGAGAACAAATGCACTAATCCTTCTGAAAAATCGAATTCATAATCTTTCTTTGCAGGCGTTTTGTTATAACAACTTCTTTTATTTACAAATGGTTTGTTGACAGAGACTACATTAATGAGAGGTACAGGTAAAAGCTGATGAGAAAGGGGATTAAAGGCGAAGACAGACAAACTCCTCACACACATCAGGAAGGCAGGGAATTAGGTTCAGACGACAACACCTGTTCTGCGAGGGGAAACGGGTAGAGTGAGAAGTATATCACAGGCACCCCTGCTTCTGAATGATTGCCAAGCACATGGATGGGGCCGGGTTTCACAGCTCAGGGCAGTCAAGACTGAATATGAGTTTCATCGTACAAAGATTTGTACACCCAACAAGTATTACTTAGATCCCGAGGACCCGGTTTCACAGAATATTCAGAACCACAATTGTGTCACAACCCAAAACCAAATCCTTCATTGGCCTTTAAACACAGACAAATGTTGAACAAATCAGCTCCCCACAACATAATCAATAAAATCACATTCCATTGAAAAAATACAAACATTTATCATAATGATAAGAATACTAAATGATAAATAACATCTACACAATAAGAACGATGTGCGTTTGAATTTGATTGTGAATGTGTGACAAATAATTTCAGTAAAAATTTATTTATCTAACTATCATGGACACCAGAGTATGGGTACATTTAAAAAATCAACATTTGGGGGCTATATATTTTTAAAAAGAACATAAAATGAAATGCAACAGGCTTTGCCAAGAAAAATAAGCAGACATTTTATCAAATATCAAATTCTTAGAATGATTTCCCTTTGAAAAAATCACAAAAGATTGAGAAGAATAAAGATAATTTCACACCATCCCTGACATAATAATATGATTTCCCTCATTCAAGATATATCTGTAAATAGCACAGAACAATGTAAGTTGTGCTATTTCTATATATACAAACTCATTGAATTTTCAACAATGATGTTGTAAAAAATTTCTTTGTCGTTTTATCGTCTGACTAAGACCAGAAGTGACTAACATTGGGGCTCTGTTTGCCGCTCGACACCCATCCCAATAAAGCGCTAATACGCTGTTTCCTTCTCTGAAATCAACTGCTATCATTTCTCATTGCCCGACATCGCCAGAGGAATGTTTGTGTTGCCGCTCAGAATTTTCGCAAATCCAAAAGAAACTGTGAAAGCAGTCAACAAGTTCCGTATAAATTCCAGTAAAACTATCTGAAGTGACAATTCAATCAACAAGAAGTATGCGATTATTTGAACGAAAGATTTTCAAAATTTGAATGTGTTATGGAGTAGCCTATATCTAATTTCTAATTTCAGGAGACCTAGTGTATCTCTTACCAGTAATTTTACAGGAAGAAGCCTTATAAATGATTCCAGAAATACAGTATCTACCCTGTCAATTAATTTTTCACCTTTTTATACTGTAAGTCTTCGAAAAATAAGTAGCAATTCGAAGAAATCTGGGTTGTTTACACAACCAAAGCAAGATTGAACAATTTGACCATCAAAATATGTAACATTTACATGTATATAATTGAACGAAATATGGCTGGTAGAAAGGCTATGGGCGTGTTGCTAAAAATCAACTGCAGATCAACTGCAACTTTACAAATTGTAATGCGCATTTCCATTCGCGCACGATATGCGCAGTTAACAAGACACGCATGAAACAATGATTTTGATTGGCGCATTCCGATCAACTGCAACTTGCGATCAATTGCAACTTTTGAGCAACACCCCCTAAGAGTCACAGGAAAGGTGAAAATAACATGAACATATCTTGGAAATATGTTCAGATGATTGCACCTCCAAGATTGAACAATTTGACCATCAAAACATGTGACATTTGTGTAACTGAACGAAGTATTGCTGGAAGAAAGGCTAAAAGTCAAAGGAAAGGTGAAAATAACACGAACATATCTCGGAAATATGTTCAGATGATTGCACCTCCAGTGCATCTCCAGGGGGCGACACACTTCAAAGTCACGCTTGTCTGATATGATCATAACATTCCTGCCAAAAGAATTTACACCTTCCCCTCTCACAATCTCTATCAAAGATACAAATCATGTTCCCTTTGTGATGACAAAGTTAGAAATCAGGCAAAAGTGGCTTAATTCACATAGTGCATATCAGTATCGAATTATGCTTTAATTCTCAAATGATTTAATAAAAGAGAAAAAAGCTTATTCTTACTGGTTTGCAAGCCTCAATATGTTTCACAAAGATTGGATGGGACAATTCTCACAATTGCTATTCCGAAAAGAGAAATAATTATATTGAATAATGTTACATCAATAAGAAATTATTGATAATTACTTGATCACCCCTACAATTCACATCACTGTCCCTGCAAGCGAACGCCTACATAGTACTATCAAAGGAATCCTGAATGCAAGAGGGGGAGAGGCAGAAAGGGGGGGGGGGGGG
>BQKZ01000603.1:34192-56939 GCA_036244855.1 Temnopleurus reevesii | reverse complement strand
GGGGGGGGGGGGGTTGTCATAAACATAATCTTGGCAAGACGAGCATCATCCTTAACAAGATCTGAATTTTAGTGAACTGTAGACCCTTCTCTCATCCACCTCTCACCGAGGGCAGGATATAAATTCATACTATTTTGTAAACAATATTCTATCAGATTCAGAAAGCTGATCTCACTGACCTGATTCTGTAAGGCAGTGATAAACACAGGTGTAAAAGGTAACAAGCGATGGGGTAGGGTGTATCTTGTCTCATCCTGGGTTCATATGCGGGAGGATGACCCTCGATGAAGTTGTAGGCATATTTTATGTGTTGCTTCTCTATCAATTTCAATTAAATTGCCCAAAACATTTAGCTATTGTGCTTGTCTAGAAAACATTTTCACAGCTTGTTCATAAAATTGAGAAAACGGCTAATATTTGCTATATCACATGGCTAGGCTACATGTTAAACCTTATTTGTTTATGATCCTTGATATTTTCAGAAATTTGATAGAAATAATGGTTTTTCATAGCAGCCACAAAAATAGTCAATTATATGCACAAACATTCTTTAAATGGGGCAAAATCATTGTATAATCAGTCCACATTGCAAAAGATGCAAGTGAATCAATTCAGTTGGACACTCAATATTGAGAACAAAAAAGGAAACAATTGATAGTATTTAGCCTAATCTCTTATCTTCACTTTCATGCATTATCACAACAAATGGTTGCAGATGCACAATACAAACAGACAACATGAACATGCCCCATTGTCCACATGATAAGCAAACATTCTATTCCAATGTATGCATATTCAATAGCAATACGAGGGCAAACTAGGCTTGCATATATCCTGCGCGCTGATGCAAATGCACTCTGGGTAAGATTTATTACATTTCTATTGATCTATCACATCATTCCTCTCCCTCCATCCATGCCGGTTTTGTGCATCTGATTCCGCATCCCTTGGTGCAATTTTTGGAGCTGTAATTTCATAGCGAAGGGAAATCAGCAATTTCATCTTGCAGAGCGAGCAGAGAACGGATGAGAGACCGAGATACCGGAGTGATACCGTTTGGGAATCCTCAGCTTAGGGGGCGGAAGGGAAGGAAGCAAAGGGGTTAGTTTGGAAGCGAAGGAAATTGTTATGCAGCACAATCCTTGTGAGATTTTATATTTTATGAAATAATGTCTGTGTTGCTTAGACTAATGTATTATTAGATTGAACCCCTTTCACACAATACAATTTATAGGACATTATAATAAGCATATATATATTAGAGATGCAGGGAGTGCTGGTTTAGAACCGAAGAGTATGCAGAGGAATAGCAAAAACAATGCTATTCTATCCCTTATAAAGTATTAAAAAGCAGTCTTAAGTGCAAGTAAAAAAAAGAAGAAAAAGCATTCATTTGTTCCTGGTAGTAACAATAAAAAATTTCCTCTTTTTTTTCCCTTTTTTTTTAAAAATCTGAACCTGTATTTTTGCAGATTTTATTAAGTCACGTAGTGTAATTGGGGCAATAATTATGGTAAATGAGAACAATGGAAAATGATCGTTTATCCAGATCTGGTGCTGTTATTAGTCTAATGATCATTCAAAGCCACAATGGAGGAAAACACATTTCCCTATTTCCTTACATAAAAGGTTATGATGAAGACTGAGTTTCCGATTACTACTACGAATTGAAAGTAAAATGCTCTTCTACAGAACATTGAAAGCATATCTGAAGGCTACAAATTTACAAAGGAAAACATTTGTTCGAAACCACTCGAGATGATTAAATGCTTTGTGATGAGTGCTTGTCTATTTTTCAGTTTCACAAACAATAGTGTAAGAAAAGAGTATGTGAGAACGTAAACAGAGACATTAAAAAGTATGAAAGGGTAGAGAATAAAAATGGAGAAACATGATGCAATGAAGGGGGCGAAGACCAGCACAAATGAATTTCTTTTTAAATGCATGATATGTACTCTAGGTTGGGGAAAATGATGGTAGATTTAGGGGAATGAGAGGTAAAGAATTGGTGGAAGAGACAATAAATTATTCAGACAGATAATCAAGCCACGTTCGTTTGTGTAGAGTGTGAATGAGAGACTGTGAACGGGAATAGAGGTGGAGGAAGGAAGGATGAATTGACTGAGAAGGAAGAGGAGACAAAAGAGAAGATGGAGAAAGGAAGGAGAAAGGAAGGGGAAAATGAGAAATAAAATGAAAGGAAGAGTGGAATTTGAAAAAGAAAAAAGAGAGATGGAAGGAAGCAAAGAAGGAAGGAAGGAAGGACTGTGAAAAGAGGAAGGAACCAGACAGAGGAAGAAACAGACAGACATACAAACAGACAGAGAAGGTGAGTTGAGGCGATGCGAAGAAAATGAAATATAAGTGAGGAAAATAATCAATAGAGGAAAGATAACTCGAAAAAGCAAAAACAAAAATAATGTATGACAAGGAAAGATGCAAAACGACCCAGGAAATAACGAGTGTAAACACACCGCTGGCGCAATTAAAGCGCAGCGGTGATCGGTGATCGGTTGCATGATGAAGGATGATGAGGTAATGAGAAGGAGATGTGCAGAGAGCATGTAAATAGGGCATAGAGACCAGCCTCGCTCATTATCATATCTATTCAGGATTCATGGCCAATGGCCTACCATATGGCAATGCTGAAGGGGGGATGGGTCAAAAATATAACTGCTCTGACATCATTCGATGAGCTAATTGACTTGTGAACGAGTCAAGGTGCCCGATTCACATTTCAGTAGGAGACTGCGTATCAATCATATGAGCTGCTATTTAAAACATGATTGTTTTATCACGGAAATCAACATATTATTTTTTTTAATATCAATATTATGTGATCTCACTTTTTCAAAAATACAAAAGACACTTTATTGACAAATCATAGACAATGGAATAATCAGCTATGTTGCTAACAAATTTTGGTATGATCTATACTGCATATATATTTCACTTTTTTTCAGACCCATTCACAACTCCATTTCTATAGTCCAATTTCTCCGATCTTATATTCATTATTTCCTTGAAACACCCACAATTTGAAGGGTAAATCAGCCAAATGAGTTTGAAAAAATGCAGGGCTAAACTGAACCACTAAATTGTTTGTTTTATATTGACATCAGTGTGTAAAAGCATAAAACACACATGACAGAATCTCCTACCCCACCAAACACAAAATTGTGTATATTTTTTATACAGAGATGTTTTATGAAGCACGCATGAATGGTACTTTACATATCTAATGGATTTTCTTCCTTTTCCTGGTGGTGAATTTCACTTCTTTGTTCAAATTCTCTCCAAAGACTGTTGTAACAATGCTAAGTTTGTCTAATATTGACAATAGGTAACCACCCATGGATTTCTCAGCCAAATAAAATGCAGTGGTGGTATCTATTTATTGCTATACTCTAATAGTATTCTTTTACAGACCCAATTTGTAATTTTCCAAGTAAAATCTTATTGTTCATGAAGTGTCACTTCAGAGGATCTTATAACAAAACAATGCAGAAGATGAAGGTATTGGTGTCAACAGCCATGAAATTGTGCATCCATAGTGCAACCACGGAGGCTTCCCATTAGTCTCTAATTCCAGACACTCCATCAGACAAGGGGACTTTGAGAGGAGACTACTCAGAGCGCACAATGCAGAGGAGAGGGGGTGCTTTCCTGTGTAAATCATGCATCAATCATCTATGTCAAGTGATGCGATGATAACAGGATAGCAGATAAATTACCTACTCATCATAACTCCACTTCACACATAACAAAAGAAATATGTGATCACAATGCTCAAACTGGAATCAGACGGGTGCTATATTTTGAATTTTGTCAAAACACGTAACTGCCTTGAGGGGTGTTATGTGTTTTAAAACCATACAAACTTGAGTCATTATATTTTCCCTTTTCTTTTTTTTTTGACATGAAAAAATGTCTTTGGAATATAAGTTTTAATCATCAATTTCCCCTCTATATTTTGTTAAAGTACTGATTTGTTCTTATCCAATCAGTCTGAGTAAAAAAAAAAAAATCAATTCCTCTTCCATTCGTACAAAATTTACCTCAGGAGTTTATTAAAATTTGAAGGTAAAAACGTGTACGCCTATTATCATTTTACTTTCCCCTTGAACAGTAATAATAAGAGTCTTGCAGAAGCCTAGAGTCACAAACTGATAACTATGACATTGAAGAAGCGTGCATCCCCCTAGGCAGCTAGCCATTTGCATGAGCCCATTACACTAAAGTGCAAGTGTAATGGCTCATAATTACCAGAGACACAAGATGGGAGCATTTAATGAGCTGGGCCTAAATAGTCCATTCTCCGCCTCTTCAAAGAGGTCAAAGGTTACTGTTAAATGAATTAGTTAATCGGTGCAAATATAAATAGTTTGAGAGGTGATTTGACAGATAAGATCTAATAAAATTCCAGTCAAGGATCCCATCAAGCTGTTTTTTTAAATAGCGAGGTTGTGACGCCAATATATTTGAACTTATAACAAACCACAAAGTCCACATTGCAATGCAATTAATTTGCTTTTTATCTGTTAACATAAAGGATGACAAATATTTGCTTTCAAAAAATAAAATAAGCTTGAACTTTGAAGGAACAATATTTGAGATATGACTGGCATATATAAATAAGCGAAATATCTTGTGTCAACATCATGTGCACATTCCAACTTTACAAAAATAACCCAGATTGTTAGCAAATTTTATTAAATATTTGCTTTATAATCGAGATAAAATATGTGTGTTTTTACAAAGCTTTCAAAGTAAAATTAGATTGTGGAAAAAGTGTGATTTAGTTATATAATAATAGCTTCATCAACAATAAGGCTTCTAAGTTTTCTTTTTATGGAGTCACAAAACACATCCAATATTACTCTGTAAAGTCTTTTCATAATGTAATGATAAATCAACAAACCCGACTGTTTACTCAGACCTACCTTATTCCAAACCTTCAATAGCGCCAGCGAACTACCCCTCCATACCGATTGATGCATTTGTATCACTAATGCCTACCAATCAATTCCATTCTAACAAAGCAGCATGTTTCGCTTCACTCCACTGGAAAATCAATTTACTTCTCGACTATTAAATTATAAATATTGCCGCAGTGAGCAAGCAAAGATATCTGGCCGGTCGCCACACTGTGTGCGGTTCACGCTCCAAAGTTTACAGGCCCTTGGACGCCGATTCGCTGGGATGTTTTTTCACGCCACGGAGGATCCTGTGGATGTGATCAGCATGCTATTGGTCGAGAATATAGCGTGTGTGTGTTGTGTGTGGACGGTTGACGGAGAACAAAGAAACGATGCTTCAATCTGCTCCGTAGTCCGCGCCATCACTTACACACACACATTCCGTTTTCCTTCCCCACCTTGATAGCAATGCTCAAGTCTAAATGAATCTTCCTCCCCTAACGGTGGTAATTAATTGTCGACAAGTCGTATTATGAGATCTGGCAAGAGCTAATGTAGACAGGCAGCCTGATTGGTTGAATGCATTTGCAGGCGCATTAGTGGAGATAACGACAAGCCCTCTCACTCTCTTCGATAAATGTAGAAAAGATTGTTTATCTTGTTAGGTGTGTGCATTAATTCATGGCAAATGCGGCAAAACATAACTGGCATGCAGAGATTGATTTCAAAGCAAGCATGCAAACACAGCTTTTCTATTTTGGCTTGTCGCAAAGAATACAAGGCATTAGAGAAAGAAATACAGCGTGCTGGAGAATTGCAAGTGGGGACCATTATTCTGTAAAACCACAAACCTCGTTCACACATGGGGAATGGTAATTTTGTTTTCTAATCATTCATCATTCTCTGCTTCATCATTTCATAACATCATTTCATAACATGAAATATAATGATCAAGAAGAATCTCTAGTTTTCTCCAAGTCAGTATAAATGTTTTCTTATTTCTTCTTCTTGTTTACATTTTATCTTTACATTTGATCAAAGTCTAGTACAATGATGCACTTTTCTGCAATTTTTTATGAACAAAATATGATAAAAAGGAAACGACTTTAAACTTTATATTATTTTTAATCCCATGATGCAATATAGATCACATTTGAATCTATATACCCTCTTTAAATGTTCCGAAATGTTAATGACGTAATTGTGTGTGAAAAGAATAGATTGTTGTTGAAAGATGGGGCGGCAGTAGAATGTTAGCCTCCCGCTGTGTGGTGTTCCCGTACTACTCTACTTTATTGGTAACGAGTTGACAGTATAGGACACGACCTTCGTTTGAACCATTCCATTCTGAAGATGAAGAGGAAATTAATGTATTATGAACTGATGTCAACAACTTTTTAAAACGTGAATGACTTGGTATGCATAATGACTGCGTATAGAGTGATGATGATTTATCTCGGCTCTCCTTGTTGTGAAAAAGGAACAGAGAAATAGGAAGGAATAAAGTGGAAGCTACATGTGACATTTGCAAACATGCAGACAAGATACAAACCATCAACCAGTCTCATGAAACTGAGGTTTCAGTTGAGAAGAAAAAGAGAATAATGGCAACACTTTCTCCTAGTTTTACCAGCCACAGCTGAAGTAATGATCTTTAATTGCTATATAATTTTTCCTATAACTTCGATAGAATACACTGCTTTTTCAAATCCAAATTTTCAGATACTTAAGACATCTTTTCCCCCATAATGAAAATGGATATGCTAGTTTAATATTTCTCTTAAAATAAATATCTACCACTATTTATTATTTTCTTCCATGGTCAGCCTTTTGGCATTTATCACAATGCAAAAAAATGAACTAAGGATGTAATTTGAAAGAGTCATATATTTGCAGCAAAAAAATTATGTTAGAAATTAGGCTTTTCTTTCTTTTTTTTTTTTTAAATATTACGGAGTAAGCTTGAGACTATTTTAAACTTGACATTTCTCTAAAAGTGAAACATCAGGGGCCAAGAACACAGAGGTGTCAATGAATAAGACATATCATACGTCATGAACGTCTTATCTCCCGCATTCATTCCCTTAATCCAAATCATGATTTTGGCAAGCTCACCGAGTGAGCTCGGGTCACACACGTCCCGCTTAACTAGACTGACAAGGGAAACGAGATTCCATTTCACGGTCGCTCAAATTCAAGCAAACAAAAACACTTTTCAGACAGTGAGCAGCATGGCTGGGTCTTAGCAGGAGATTTTCTTTCTTTTTTTTTTCTTCTTAGGATCTATGCTATCCAGAAAGGAAATCACGGCTTCTTTCATTTCAAAGCATTGGAACCTTGAAGAGAAAACGGTTTCCTTTAGCGCAAACAAAGGGCGGCAGGGTGCTATTTTAGTTTCCAAATCAGAAGTGATATCTCACGATAACAGCCAATCTCTTGTTTAGGGGAGTAGATGTTACCTATATCGTTAACTTCTCAATGACCCTTTACGGTCTACTGCTTGCTCTAATGGAACATCAAACATCTCTGACAAAAGATTTAATAAGTCAACACAAATTAAACTGCCACAAATGGAATTCCTAAAGTATAATATAGCAGATGGGTATGAATTGAAGCCTATGTAAATACTTAGTAACTTAAAATATTAATTGGATCCAACAGAGGAAGGCATAAAAGCATTGGGCCAATAAATGACATTCGTTTACAGAATAATATCATTTGGAAAACCAGTCTGACTGGGATATGACACCCATCCCAGAACAACAAATAAACAAATATTTTTTCCAATAATACATCATAATGAAACTAAAATTCCACAACATATTGTACATTCCATTTATTACCAGTGTAAAATTTAGACCACCCCCACTAAAGGAGAAAACAATTTTATTTTTTATTTTAAAAAGGCCTGTATTTGAGACTAAGCTTGAAACACCAGAGGTGACAATTATTATAGCATCATTAAATCATTGTACTGTGTTAGTGGATTGGCCCCTAATCCTATTTACACAACGACTATTGTCCTGGTTCTTTGGACTTTTCACACTGTGATATAACATTCCAAAATGGAATATGATCCTCAAAATATAAAATATATTTCCTTGCCCTCACCTAATCAGATCTAAGTACCATCACATTCTCCAAGGTTCTAATTCCATAACTTGTTTACCTGTGAAAACTAAGTCCTCGTTTTGTGTGGCCTTGTGTCACGATAGCTCAGCTACATGTACATGTACTTCCATTTGATGTTTGCAATCTGCAGAAGAGAATTTGGAGAGTGCTGTGTAAATATTTACAATAAGAGAGGTGAGATTTAAAAAAATGCAGTGCAAATGTAAATATTGCCATATCTCCTATATCTGTACCACTACCCTAGTTTGCGAGCACAAACCCGAGACTTTCGGTATGTGAGTGCAGAGCATGATACAGGGCATGCGCTGTGTGACTACATCACACACATACAGCATTGCTCTATCCTCAGAGAGCACGAGACACACAATGAGACACACAGTGTATACCCTGTATCACTCTCTGTGTTTGTGCACAACGAAACCAAAGGGTCTGTTCTTGCAGACTACCACTCCCCTGCCTAGGGAGCCATTCAGACACACACCATTTTACAATTTGCAACTTGTTTCTATCGCCAGGACAACGGGCCAATGAGGATAGAGACAAAAAAATATTTTTTTGACAATTTCTGCATCTGTAATAAACATTTCAATGCATGCATCAGGGGAACAAAAACTGAATACAAAACAGCCCACTGGAATTATATTTAGGGCCTACTCTTTCTTGACATTCATGCACAATTAATTCACACCATTTACACAGACATATAAAACACATCTGTAGTCTGAAGGGATCTTAAAGAGTGTTATTTGTGAAAAAGTTGAAGGTCAAGTCAATTTCATCTAGAGGAGTAAGTTAGAATAATATCTGAAAAACACTTGTAGATGGGTCACATCGGACACAACAGCCAACCAACCATTGAGGGAGGTCCGGGGAGGCAGCTTGAACAAGCCCCTCGGTGATATTTAGAAACTCTGACCTGAATATAAAAGAAGGCATTTTCATCACTTCTATTCTGTTTTTCACACTTCTTCAACAAGTAGTAAATTGAAAAGGGATGCCACTAGCATGGTGGAAATTACTGGCTAACAATAACAATCATTCCACAGATCCTATTTGTTACAGTTATTTCTTTTCAGTACAAAATTCTTTTGAAATAACATATTTGTCAAAGTGGGATGATGTCAATATTACGCTTATAAATGTAAAACAAAGGACCAAAATTGATAGCATGACGTAAATAGGAATCCAATCTTTTCTGACAAACACTTCAAATGCACAATTAATGGGGCAAGTCTGGGAATAATTTTACTGTTCACATTTGATAAGTTTCAGACATTGAGGAAACAATTCTTACACATTACTGGAAAGTTCTACGTAAAAAAAGTTGCCATTAAAACAACACGATCCCTGAAAATAGAAGCAAAACCACATTTATACAGTATCTGAATTTGTTAGGGATGGCCTTCGGAAATTTTAAATGAGAAATTGGAAGAGAGAAAAATACCAAAAAATAAAATTTGAAATTCAATACATGAAGCTCCATAAAAGTATCCTATCTATAATGTGATTTAATTAGCTTGTGCAAATTTAGAAATGTTAAATTACAAATACATTGTAATCTCTGCCCAAGGGGAGAGTTTGTCTTTACTGATCAACAACAACCTCATTCAAAAATCAAACGTCTCGCCTCTCAGACAAAAAAACACATGCCTCACAAGGGATCTAACCCAGAAAAATAAAGAAATTATTTCAGCCAAATAGGTTACTTGCATCAATCAATTAAATTCACACTATTTATCAATTTTGTGAAGGAGTTTTAGAATAATTACTTGAGATCAGATATTGCATGAAAACAGGAAATCAGAAGGATAAATTGGGAAGGAAAAACTCGTTTAATAGACCATAGTATTGGTGATACTTGAGGATAAAAACTAAGGTTGGGCGATTAGAACCATGAATAATCATCAACCTGCCCAACTATACTTCCTGATATGAGAGAAGGTCAAATCATACATACGGAATTAAATATTTTTATTGAAATCGTTTCAAGTACTCTTTATATGCCTGCCATGTGCCTACATGTATTACAAGCACTTGACTTAAAATAGCTCAATTCTTTTGTCATATGGGAAACGTTTCTTGGGTGAACGAGGTTGATTAATAAAAAGGGAAATGTGATCAATTGGGAAATTTCAATTCAGGGCAGGAAATGTGACTTCCACTATCCAACTCATGATGAATGCAGGAACAAAGAGGTAATCACAACTTCAGGGAATGTGCGCTTCCATTTTTAAATAATTCTTTTGGTGAGATGAGTAATATTTTGATTGCTAACAGCATAGATCCATAGGAAAATTATATGTCACATAAAGATTTGGGAAAAATGTTTAATCATTTTCAAAGTGAATTTCTAATAAAGGGAAATAAAATTTTGTAAGCATATCAATTATCCTGTAAACACAGTGCAAGATATACTAGGAAAAGGAATTCAAACTACATAAAATATAGATTTATTGTTCAGTTCAAATGATATAACCCCCACAGACTAATATTTTCCAAGAAAAGTTACACACCATTTCCTGCAAGCAACTTTTTTGTCTGCTGAAACCATGAAGAAATCCTCTTTTTATTTCAATAGAAGGAGATGATTTGAAGATCTAAAATATCAAGAGGAATACATTCAAAACCTCACATACATGCACATAAAAGAGGGATTAAATCAAACTATTGTATGCTTTCATAGAGCCAAAAAATACAAGAGGCATATTTTAGCAAGAGACTACAAATTCAACGATAAATCTTTAAGGTTAGGGGTTTGAATTCAATATTTTTGTTATGAAGGAGGAGGGGGCATGAAAGAACCTAAACATGATCCCTTTAATCAATAGCTGCATTCAAAAGCAAAAAAAAAAAAAACCTGACTATCTATGCAATGAATGCACCCTATAAACGAGCGATGCAATTGGCTCTTGCATGGAATCATCCTGCATAATAAAGACTGGGATCAAAGCTGATCCACACCATATTGAAACCATGCTTGGACAAAGAATGGTCTGCATTCACCAAGCTAACTGCAAATGGCAATGCAAACAGTGTGCAAAAAGGATAGAACAGGCAATAGGGAACTGAACATGTGCAGGGATAAAAAGCCTTGTATTTGACCAGTGCATTGGAATCATGATACTTGCATAAATTTTGTTATAGTAATAATGTAAATGGTGTTGAATGTTTCATCAATTTTTAGCTTGTCCTTGAACTCTAATTGATACAATTAGGAATATTTGAAAACCCTATATTTGCATGTAGACAGAAGCAATATCTTTTTTCTATTTTCAACAACGACCTGTATCATATTGATTTTCAATTAAAAAAGTGCACAATCATAGTGGGTTTTTTTAATTAAAAACAAAATTAAAATTATCTATTTAATGCAGGTAAAATAATATAAAAATACAAACATTCAAAATACATTCAAAAGACATTATGGAACAAGAATGCAAACCATTTTCACTTCACAACACTTGTTATTGTTCCTATACAAAGACGTGAAGTCAAATATCTGGAACAGAAGCCTCAATAGGAATTCCAATTACACCTCCCATCAATCTTGCTATTCCATTCAATTCTCAAACCATGAGGTAATCGTCATTTATTAACAGAATAAAGACAAGATTTAACAGCAATAGAATTCTCCCCAAAAACAACATGGTTTGAGAAGCCTTCCTTGATATCTATCATTTAAATCATCACTTAGTAGAACACTAATTTCATACAAATTTTTCACACATAACTTTGTACACAAGATATATTCCAATTTACATTAAAAATGATAGGGGAAGAGCCATTATTTTTAACATAACAAGCTCTGGTCATAGAAAAGAAATTTCTGAGTAAAAATTCTCCTCACACGTTCAGACCAGACAAAAGATTTTTCTGTTCAGAGTGAACAGTTCATTACAAGACATGTTCTTTTCATCTTTGTGGGAAGTTAATCAATAACCCTCTGAATCAGAATCCTCACAAACATTATTGACATTTGTTTCTAATCATCACAGTACTATCAAAGGCAATCAATAAATATTGGATCAATAGGCTATCACACTGTCTGCCCTACTTACAATAATAAACCTACCCAATACGTGGCATTTCCAAAGACGGGAGTTACGAAATAATCAAAGCCCACTTCACAGCCAACACACCCCTTCACGTTGTAACTACACATGAAACTCCACGTGCGGATAAATTTCCTTTTTTTGCATCAAACCAATTACTTTGAATATCTCAATCTGTGATAAAAATCGTTTGAATAGGCTTCATAAAAATGAAATGATATCCTGTTAAAGGAAAGTATGGCACAAACTTGAGCCTTTTTCTCCTACATACTTCACTGCAGAACTACTCACATACAGTGAACATATTCCCATAGCATCAAGTAGCATTTCATTTGTCATTCGGACTCTGGGCAATATGTCTCGACTTAACCTTTTAAAATAGAAATGGATAGAACCAAACTTACAATGCTTGTCAAACACAGAGCTTTTACTTTTAAGACATTGTTTCAATCATTACACCCCCTCAAACTGGCTACATACATGTACATGTTTTCAAGTAAATGAATACCCAGTTTCGGCAACTGGATCAGCAAATCACTAAATTGACAATGGTTGAATCGTATCACTGCATTTGCCAAAGTTGTGAAGGTGTTACTTCGATGACACAATTACAAAACATGTTTCCAAGGAAACCAGTACAAACAAATATTTCTGAAAATTTTAGCTTATTAATAAAATTGTAACGTTATTATGATTTTAATAAACAGGGAAATAGTACTGTCAACAACACCATACCACAAAAGAAATACTGTTCTAAGGCTATAGCAATACATGATCTCCAATGACGTAACAAATAAATATCTCTGAAAGAAATGTTTATGATATTTAGTACTGAACTGATATTTTGGAAGTTGCACATGTACATGTAGAGTAGATAGATAGATAGATACAAATGTAGCTAATTTTATTTGTCCACAATGGGAAGAAGAGCAAAGAAACCCAAGAACCCATATCTGCTTCAGAGTTTGACATGACCAGATCTGAACCCTCCAATTAAACTTTGATCAAAAGCTGGGCTGTTTTGGTTTCATATATCCATGTCCACAAATCATAAATACACAATGTAATTGTTCATCATTATCATCTTTCTACAAATAAGATGACAAGGAAGGAGAGAAATTCACTCATTAAATCATTTTAAACCTGAAACTTTTTGAAGCCCACTTAAATTTAAGACATCTTTAAAACCAGAGGCTTACAATGCCAACTAAAAAGATGAAGATGGTAGAAGTAAAAAGAAAGTATCTTCACCCATCCTTTGTGATAGGGAAAGCTTGTACTATCATCCCCTATTATGTAGAATTAGAAGCGAAGAGAAATGTACGTCACAGTTTCACTTTTCAGTTTATAATGCCCATTTCACAGTCGTTCACTCGTGGCTTTGTAACCTTCAAAGAATTGAAAATCCTAAATGCACAATACCAAGTGTTCAAATCCTCCAAATTGTCTCCAGTTTCAGCTTACGTATGCAGATTACAGGCAGAGGACGAAGACCCCATTGCAAACCCGAGCTATTCATAAGTGAAACTAATGGTCGAAATGACAATGAGAAAAAAACCTAGGTTAAATAAAACCTTGCTAGTGGAGAATGGGCCAATTATTCGACCCTTCCGACCATGCACAAATCTACAGCATGAATACAAACCCCAAAATTGGGAAATCATGGCATCTCATAAGGCAATGCATGGTTATTCACATGCTTACAAACAAAAATGCATTATCAAGACAGCTGTACACAATACATCTGACATGCTTCATTGATTAAAATGATATGTCAAAATCACTAAAATTTTCAGTCATTAAAACTCCTATAGTCTTGTGTACATTTTAATCTAGCAAAACGTGACAGTAATACATGTAACTCTCTAAGTCTAATGTGTGAAAAGATCTTAAATTCAGTGAATTCGATAAAATTCATGTCCGCAGAATTTGCTTTTTCAGTATACAGCACAACGATGCAGGCACTTACTACAAACCCACTTGCCCACATGTCCAGGGCAACAAAATTTAGCTGTTGGGCAAGTAAATGAAATCCTCACTTACCCAATTGGGCAAGTTACAGTTTTATAATAAATGTTCAAGAAGCATCGGCCTTCACTTTTGGGCAAGAGAAACTTTGCTTGGGCAAGTGATTTAAAAACTTTGATACCCGATGGGCAAGTGGTGAGAAAAATTCTTGTAGCACCCTGCAATGGTGCCAAAAGAGGTATAATAACGACAATATCAAAAGCATTACTAATAGCTGGGGGTCAACCTGGAAGAGATCTGGAACAATCGAGGCTGGAATTACAGGAAGACCACAAATCCAACTGAGTATTCTTGGGAGCCACATCTAATTTCAC
Organism: Temnopleurus reevesii; assembly: GCA_036244855.1. Lineage (NCBI taxonomy): Eukaryota > Metazoa > Echinodermata > Echinoidea > Temnopleuroida > Temnopleuridae > Temnopleurus > Temnopleurus reevesii. The sequence continues at coordinate 42,494 of BQKZ01000603.1, read as the reverse complement.
TTGAAAACCACAACACTACAAAATTAGAGGACAGATAAGCTGGACCAAGTAGACAACACTCCTTCAAGCATTCACAACGTTTTGAATGGACACAAATTAAGAGCTTCCATGCGATCCAGAAAACACGTTTGACATTTATTCTACATTTCTACGCTAAATTACTTGGAAGAACATTCCTTCTGTGTGCGCGTGGCATAGTAAGGACTTGAATAGGATGTTGTTCATTTTGTCCAATTTCTTTGTCCTTTTAGTTCAAAGTCCAAACTACCAGGGTCAAGAAAGGTCCAAGAGGTAATTGAACAAGAATGCCTGTCATTGAGTGGTGAAAGCACAAGTTTATTCCTGAATCCATGGAAACAGAAAGATCCACAAAACATAAACCTGCCATTACATAGGATCTTGACGCTCAGAAAGTAATATAACCACAAAAAAAAACAACTTGCCAACTTTGATTGGACAGTGCATAATACCATTTTAATGTGAAAAAGAAGAAGACTTGCATTGGCTAACTTGATCAACAAAACTGTAAATCAAGGTTACTGGTACATTATTCTCTTGAAATGTTTATAAAACCATTGGTGTAAGACCTTGACATAAAAATGAACAGAATTACCTGTAGGTGACATGCACAAAAATATATTATGAGTAGAATAAAGCGAAATATTAAATTAAGACCTATGTACATTTTATTATTATCTTTAAAAAAAGATGTCTTGTGCAATGTTTATCCTCAACATAAAAAAAAAGAATCTTAGATTGCTGTGTTAATAAAGAAAGTAAAAAATGAAAATGATTCTCCGAGCACTTCCGAATGTAAAGAATCCTCTAATGGGGTACAAATATGCATCAATCAATGTCCTTCCAAGTTCCATAAAAGAACCATCACTATCATCATCATCCTACTGTGGACTGAAGAAGCCTTCACTGAGGTATGCATCAAGGTCATGTCTTCATTTCTCAATGAGGGTTGTAATTACAATAGAGTGTTATCACTGCTGCTACTATCATCCGGAATGGGGATATGCTTGTTCCATCATTGCGCTGTTAAACGTATAAATAGATCACTTGAATGTTTGTAGCAAGCACCATTGACATGCAAGGTATGCTGGATACGTTTAAAAGGTCTCCAAAACTGTGGGTGCTCCAGGCTCTTCTCAAGGAGATTCTCCTTCAGTCCTTCCACTTCCTACACCGCATTGCTTGCATGCTCTCTCTCATTCTCTCTTTCTTTATCTATCCTCATTTCTCCCTTCTATTTCTCTTCCTTTTGCTTCTCTACTCCTGCTTTTCTTTCTTAGTCATGGCAACGTTTTTTAAGGATCAAATTAATTTCTTTTATATTATTTATCTTTCCAACACCTGAGTAATAAAATCGTTGCTTGAAGGCATATCCCAATATTTCAATCATAACACAGCATGTGTAAACAATAACAATTTTCATTGGAAACTTGCATGGACATAATTACATTCCATCAAATAGTATGACTCGTAAGCCAGGCAACATTTCCGATAAATCCATCCCAATTCATTTAATGAAGCTCTCTAATCATATAATATGTTATTACCCAGCAAGGTCAAATTCTTAAGGCAGTTGTCTTCTTTTAATTGAACTAGGAAACAGAGAATTTATGGGAGGTCAGTAATAGATCGGTCCTGTCAGTCTTCTGGCCCAGGGCTAGGTAATACAACCAGTACCAATCATTTCTAAAGAACAAAGAATAGTGCTTGGACTAACAGGCTTTCTTTGGATCTAGCTTCCTAATCCTACCGCTAATCCCCTCCAAATGTCATCTACTTACTCACAATGCTCTATTGACGAACCATCAGCTTCCTCATCTAATAAAGAGACCAAACCATTGTGACCAAAATCCATAAAATCAATCCAACCAATTGAGCCACTCAGTACAAAGCAGTACCCACAGCCCTTCCTAGAAATGAACTAAGGTCTGATTAGAAAGACTACGAGCAGCTGCCTGTGTGTCAAGAACCCTCTTGATAACTCACACCCACTACTGTAAATATGTGATCTGAACTTTACAATAGTTTAGTGTCATGAGGGATGGAGAGATTTGTAAAATTGTTTACATGATTATCTTAGTTGACATTAGCATGCTCTAGTAAAGATAATGTGTGGATATGATTATTTTTAGTGAATAATTATCATTCTTCTCATCTCAAGATGTATGTACAAATTGAGAATTCATCAACATTTTATGACATATAAACATGGTTTAATCAAACATCTATGATTAATACATGTAGTAACATTGAAAAATACTTTTCAATTATCTAAATCCTTATTTTTATAATTTAACATAAATTTGGAAAGACTAAAAAAAAAATCCACAAAATTAAAGTTTTTACAAGAATTTTCCTAGATAAGATTCAGTATCTATCATGAAAATAACCGATATGAAAAAAAACCGGATGTGTGAAAATGCATTCACTTTTATTTGCTTTCTCACACGTTCTAACATTCCGAACAGAAAACGTGTATTCTAGAACAGTTTGACACACACATAAGCCCGCTGAAACCGTTCATTTGATCCCAAAATACAATGCCTAAATAATTACACTTATACATCATAATTTAGTTATCTTGGCATCTCCTCATATATAATTGGTAATCTGGTTATGATCACATGTCGCTCGTGCAGTTAGGATAAAAACCTGAACATTTGCCAGGCCGCTAAACAATTTCCCTAAAATAATTGCTTCAGATGAAAGGATGCTGTGTGCGAGAGGGAGGATGAAAATGTGAGGAAGAGCATGTACAGGGGGTTTAAATTTGAAAGGGATGCTGAGAGTGGTGGAACTGGGAGAAGTGATGAATAGAAGAGATCGGAGGATTCAGAGATATAAGGGATACAAATGAAAGCTAGAAAGAGAGGAGTATAAGATGAACAGGGGAAAAAATGAACAGGAGAGAGACAGAAAGAGAGAGGGAGAATTAAGAGGGTAGGATGGTATGAACAAATAAAGAGGGTGGAAGAAAGGAGAAATAGGTCAATAAGATGGACAAAATACAAAAGAGAGATGGGGGTACGAGAATGATAAAGGAAAGGAAAAGATGAGGGAAAAATAAAAGAAAAAGAATAGAGAAAGAGGAAGGAACGGAAACTGATTAAAAATGAGAGGGAGAAATTATACATGAAGAAAAGCAGAGGGGAAAAATAGAGAGATAAAGAATGAAAGAGCATGAAGGAAATGATGAAAAAGGAAGAGTGCAAGGGGAAAGAGAAAGAGAGAGCGAGAGAGGCTAGAGGAGAGAGAGAGAGAGAGAAAGCGAGATTGAGGGGGGGGGGGGCAGAGACAGAGAAAGGAAGCAAGATGCTGCACGTCAGGCAGACACTGATCCTGTAATGATGTGCCGCCGGCAATTTGTCACTAACCCGGTCAGAATGACTCACATCAAGACAAAATTCACTCGACAAAATCTTCAGAGACAAAAACATTTATAAGACAAAAGAAGTTTGAGCTACACAAACTCCTCTAGGCGCAAACATAATCATACTGCAACGGCACCCAAGCTGAAAGGTGAAACAAAACAAAACGATCAATAGCCTGTGTCCAACACATTAATCAATATGCTTGAATGATTGGTATGTTAAATGCTTTTGCTATGCCTGGGCGGGTATACAACGGTGTATAGAGAGTGAAAATAAAAAGGGGGCTCACCTCAGCAAAATCTTGTGCTTGGATGAGAAATAAATGTCTTTTTTTTTCTTTGGATGATGCTGGAAGTGTTGGTACTTGGAAGTGCTATATCCCAAAATGAAAGGTCACTCAGCAAATCACCAGGTGTCGTTAAAGTCCAGTGGGTGTAATGTCCGGTTAGAGATCAAAATAACAAGTCCAGAAGGATAAATCCATTTGTGATGTACGTGTATAAAAAAAGTAGTTCACTGGTGCTCAACAGACGCTGCTCTAGACTGTTAAGAATCCACCGCTGCAAGAGAGAGCAAAAGATGAAACACATTTAAAAGAAAATAGTCGCCAGGGTTGTCTGCATGCATGCACGGCTCAGAACGGCTACCATAGCAGAGCGGAGGAGCATGGGGCCCCCCTCTGTCTGAGAATGGTTGTCTCGCCACAAACAGGAGTAGCTCACGGAGCTTGTTTGCAGGCCATGGCTGTGCACATGCCCACTGACGTCTGCTCGCTGAGACACGCGTTATTTCTTGCCCTGTCGATTCTTTTCCCAAACCACTCGAGCTTGGCAAGCCAGCGGCCAAGCACCATACACACCGCGCAGAGAACGAAATAATAATCGGAACCCACCTCCAATGGGGTGTTCGGTGGAGTGTGTGCTGTGTGTGTGCTTGCATGTGTGTGTGCATGCAGAGGTGCTTGTATGTATGAAGGCTTAGGAACGATGGATTGTATTGCCCTCTCTCCTTCACCACACAGCGGCCTGGAATGAACAGTACCCCTTCTAATCTCCCCCACACAGACACAGAGCAATAAGCCTTTTGTGTAAGCACTGCTGCCGAGCTGGCATTGAGGTAAAATACCACTTATCAAATTGTGTCCTGTTTGTTAACGGCACATAGGGGATTTGTTTGATGAGTGTGGCTTGTGGAAGGGTTTAAATGCACAAAGAAATAGAACTCATACAAACAGATGTATTTTTTTTCCTCAGACCTTCAGGCCAATGAAGAATGAAGCAAACATGCAACATGAACAACAAATTACACCAATTTGTATCAAAGTACCCATCAGTGACATACCAAATTCAAAGAATATAAATAAATCTTAGGTTTAAGATCATACTTTTTATGACTTACCTATTCAATGTGTATAAAACCAATGAATATATTCAGTTTATTTCATATTGAAGTATAATCAGATGCATGTTCAAATTTTAAACATTTTATTTATTTTGCCCCAGAAGTTCAGTTTGAAATAAAATCAAAACATAATTGAATATATTCATGTATTCAGAATTGGTATAATCAAAACAGAAAAAGTGTATGAATTAAACTGAAATGTACATCAAGGAACCGGATATTTGGAATGAATTTCATCAGCAATATGACTGTATTTTCCTCTCAATGCAAAATCTTTTTTTTTTTCAAACAGAAAGCTTTACTTCGATATAACTCTCTTGCTATATCAAATCAAATTACCATTTCTGAATGAATATAAAAACATGCAATGTAAGATTAAAAAAAAAAATTGATGAGTCCCTTTAAAATGGATAGGTTGACAAGAACCAGCCTATTATTTAGGCCTGAAAGCATACCCACCACAGAGCAAGAGTGTCGGCTTCTTCCAACATTCACTCTTTCGTTCTCTCTCTCTGTCTGTCTCTCTTTCCTTTTTTATTTTTCTTTCTCCCCCTCCCCCTCACCAGTCTTTACATTTACATTATCTGCGAGCAACAAATATTACAATTAATCACATTATTACACATAACCAAACATCATGTTATAAAAAAAAATGAATTTGGATACAGCGATAATTTTCTATAATGTACTGTAGATTTAGTGAACTATAAATATTTAAAGAATAATAATATAATATGTAGGTCTATCTATGATATTACCTAGATGAAAGACAACAACAGACAAAAAGGTTAATGTTTACCATCTACTTCACTTCCTACACATTTTCCATTAGTCCGTATTCACACACACTTAAAATGCTGGCACCTCTTTCCACATTTTATTGCGGTCTCCTGATATTCTTGTTATTCAGACACCTTTACACCAATTCCATAAAATGCAAAAGTATTACTGCCTACCGCATGAATGAAGGAGATAAAAGAGAACTTGAGGGATTTCTCAGCAGATCATGTATTTTGAAATGGAGAGGAAAAAAATGAGCATACAATCATTAGACATATAGAAACTGGATATAGAAAAATATGTCCTTGCAATTTAATCAAATTATTTTTGTTTTTGTCTCTTGAGCCAAGAATCTACACAATTTTTAGGCTTTGTGGTATATTAGGCTGAGATGGCATGATTTTGTTTGAAAATAACAACCCATAACAAAAGAAAAGAGAATTTTAGAATACAAGCCCCTAGAAAATCATCTTTTTTTCATATACATACAAATTTATCAGGTTTGAGATATATCCACGCCCAAGAAAAGATGTAGGAGAATATCATGATTAAATATTTCATATATTTCATGTTTCAATATAAAAACAAAAAACAATAAAGCCCCTTGATCGATAATGAAATAGGCCTATCGGGTCTACGTTTTCCAGACTACTCTTGTGGTGTGGTGAGACAGACCACTGACAAAGGGATAATGCAAACGAACATTTCCTCTGCTAAATGAAAGGCAGGGGACCTATTCAAGCACTGACAACACATGCACTATGATGCATATCGCCCCTCGCATAACACGGCCATATGAGCAATTTTCTGACCCTAAACAATTTCTCAAATTAATCCAAGATCGTACTCATTTGCAATCCTTATAATGGTGAGCAATTGACAGATTACACCCCACTTCTTTTTTTTTTTTTTTTTTTTTTTTTATAAATGACACAAAAGGTGTTGTTAGATATCAAACAGATAGGTGTATTGTTGCTTTGTTATAATTTATCCTTGAGATGAGAATTAAAATATCTTTACACACTCTGAAGGGGTTATTTAAAAGCCTTGAGGCACATTTTAATATGTATGAAGTCATAATCTGAAACAATTTTTCCCCGACGTCAATCATTGTTTGAATCACCAGTTATGAATAATTAGAATATGAGAGGTGTGAGAAAAAGAGAAATAACGATGATCCATTTCAGCTTCTTAATTGGAATGCAATTGTGTAAGTTCCACAATTGATAAGAAAAAAAAGAGCTCATTAACTGGTCTGAATCCTGGACTGCATTCTTTGATGGATTTATACACAAAATGCGATTTAAAAAAATGGACAGCCAACCACTGGAATCTTGACAATTGTCTTCTATTTTTCTTTGTAAATACCCCCCTCCCACCCCTCTCTCTGTTCCACTCCATCCCTATCTTCATTCCTTTCTCTCCCTCCCTACACCCAGGTTTATTTCTCTCCCCACTAATCTCTTTTCCTATTCTATTTATCATTGAAGTACCTTCCTATCTCTTTTCATACAAAATCTCTATTTGCTTTTCTCTATCTCATCTGAAAGTGGAATCAGAAGAGTAAATTCCTGAGCAATGAAAAACACAAATCCTTCAAAAAATAACTAATGGGTCATTTTACACTGCAGGCAATTTAGCCTTTACTGGCTTGCAATTACCCAGTACTCAATCTGTTGAGATAAAAACCAGTCTGAAATGAAAAAAAAGAATAGAATAAGCCTATAATTACAAGTAGGGGTCGGTGATTTTTTGATGATATAGTGAATTATTCATTTCTCAAAATTAGCGTTGCAAGAAGCAAGTAATAGTGGATTTCTTTTCTTCATGCCATTTAACTTTCTCTATCTGGAAAGCCAACAGAACTGAATGTCCATACCTCATCTTGCAAAAAATATGGCATGTTCATGTCAATCCAACATGCAGTCATTTTCACAAGTGACCTTTCAATTTTTTTTTGGGAAGGGGGGGGGGGTGCAAAGGGGATAAACAGAAAAATATAATGCATAGACAAGAGTCTAATACATAAACAACAATTTACAAAGGTGTACTTCAGGTATTTTTCTTGGAATACAAATTTGTTGCGATCTCCACAGTTAACACTTTGAACAAAAGTTCCAAATCATGGGCAGAAAACATTACACTCATGTTTATAAGATGTGCTTTATTTATTTTTCTTGGAAAACAAATTGTTGTGTTCGTTACATTGACATTTTGAGCAAAAGTTTTTTTGCACAAATAGGCAGATAACAGCATTTCTCTATTATTCTATAATCGGGCATTTTTATTTACTCTAATGTGACATTATTTTATGATCATTACATTTATAAGATAATATTTTGTTGGCAAGCTCAAGGAGGGTCTGGATATATAGACTATCCAGGCAGGAGACAGACCCTCCCTCATTTCCTTCCATGTTTGACAATAGATACTTCACACTAGTCATCACCTAAATAGATACCCTACTCATCCTTTGTTCTGCTTATCTTCAGAATAACACACACTCGTTCATTGCTCTTCGTGGATCAAGCGTCCAAACTAACGGTATATACACTGATTAATTAAAGGATAGCAATGGACATATTCACTCAAGATTTTGAGTCTTTATTCCCCCTCCATATTTTAAACGGTTACTCCAGGCCAAAAATAACTTGCTTTGATTAAAAGCTCAAAAATTAGACGAACATATCAAAAAAAGTTTGAGAAAAATTGGACAACTAATCAGAAAGTTA
>BQKZ01000602.1:117187-132813 GCA_036244855.1 Temnopleurus reevesii | reverse complement strand
CAGATAGCCTCCGCACACTCTTGTTTGAAAATTTTCTCTTTTTTGACGAGGATGTCATATTTCCGATGTCATATTTCCGAAATTATGCTGAAGTTTTAAAAAAAACACAAGATCCACGTGTTGTGACATAAATCAGCCAACCTCCCCTAATTCTGTTTAGTGCTTTCATATTAGATTGACCAGGCTGTTATAACCCCGGCAATGCTACTTGTTGAAGATAATACTTCTTAAAGATTCAAGGAGCTACCAATGCTATGCATGTAAAGGATCAAGAATCAAGGAACAAAGATAACCATTTTACCCACTTACACTAACAAGAGAAATACAACAAAGAATTCTGAAAACTGCACTCAAAATTATATCTAGTCTCATAATTGGAATTCTGAAAACCCTCCTACCTCGATATCTTATTTTTTGTATTTTATCCCTGGTGCGTCATTGAAGCAAAGCGTGCAACATATTGCATGCAAGAGAGATAGGATAATTGTTATTTTTTTTGTCTTTTTCTAATATATTAAAATGATAATAATAATAATATATGGATCTATACATAATAGATATTAGATGCCATTGGATAAAAGAAGAATTCTCTCCAGATGTTTATGAATTATTGGTGAATGCTTAGATGACTCTCCACATACATCTTAACAATATCTCTCTTCTAACTAAAGTGCTAACTCCTGCATCATGCTCTATCTCTATCAGTGCCGCTGCTAGCTACTGCCAAGGAAGACTACATAGGGAAGGCCCCTGATGAGCTCACCTTTACCAAGGGGGATACCCTAAAGCTCTTTGTAAGGGTTGATGATGTATGGTGGAGGGCTGCTCTCGGAGAACAGCAGGGGCTTGTTCAACAAACTTATCTTAATCTACCAGAAATGTAAGTCTTTTTATCAGTATTTGTCATATCCCAGCTGTTTAGTATTCATGTAATACCATACGCCATATTTCATTTTAGTTGTAGACAGCTATTACTGATAGATGTTCCAGAACACTTGTTGTTTATGTTCATGTGCCCGGTGTAGATGTATATTTCTTTTTTGCTTGATATCTGTCAGAGTGCACAGCAACTTTCATCTATAATGTGCCATAGAAATGCTTTGGATCAATACTCACTTAACGCTTGACTCATTGTAGATGAAAGCTTTCTGGTATTCAGGGATTATTTTATTATCTATTTTGTCAAATTCTTGAGATTAAACAATCTCTAATGATGTGATCTGCAAAGCATTACATAAATATATGTTAAACTTAGTGCCATAGTTTCATACATGGCATTCATCATACCCTCATTTTATGCTCATTTTAGGCTACATTAAATCAGGCCTTGTAGAAACATTTTCTATTCTTTTAATTTTTGAGAAAAATAAAGCAAAAAAATGGACAAATATCTTTTGTCAAAATCAGTTATTTAATGACAAACTTTGTAATAAAATTAGAGTTTTTAAAAGACAAATGATGTCATGTGGTTACAGTTGTTTGTATGTGTGGCATAGTACAGGGCTGCCAAGTCTCCTGGATTCCGCAGGAGACTCCTGGAAATGGGCCACAATAAATGCATGTTTTTGAGCAATCTCCTGGATTATGGAAACATTGATGCCATTAGGTTGTGTGCATTTTATAGACATCTACTGGATTTCTTCCACAATCTCCCGGATTGTTGCTGTTAAATGTTGGTAGCTCTGCATAGTACACACTGCAGGCCGTATCTACTGATTGAATGTATGAGTGAGATCCGTGGGATGAAAGTGAAGAAATGAAAACAGCTTAACCAGAATTGCTCCTAATGAGTCTTCTCTACTTCATCCTTTTGTGATTCACTTAACTTAACTTGAAAGCCTCCTTGGATTGGATAATGTTTGGTTTAGTTGTTCCAGATATTTCTCTCTTTTGCAAATTTGTTGATCTGTACACTTTAGAATGTTTGTGTTACTGTGTTAACTCAACTGGAGGGCTTTTGAATGCCATGTAATACATTATCTATATCAATTGAATAGATAACCCTATGTCCAATTCCTTTTTCTTCTTGGTTCATGAATATGAATTAGTACAATGGAATCATATTTTAATCATAGATTAGAAATGGTCATGATGCAGAAATTGACCTGAAACGAGCTGATGTATTCATAATTGCTTTACATGCCTAAATACAACTGAACACAATATGAGGAGAATATTTTCACACAATTTTCTGGCTTCACTTTAGTTTGAAAATGCCAATCACCCGTTATTCCTAAGGACTGGTAAAGGACTGGAACGCAAGCGTTGTTAGGCGAAATGAGCGTACAGAGGTTAATTCGCATTCATTTTGCATGTGAGGGGATGTGCTGTCTTCATTTTATCTTGTGATAATTAAGCAAACAAACAAACTATGATCATGCTCTAATTTGCCATTGAAAAACAGTAATATGGTAATATTTTTTTTACTGCAACTTACAAATTAGTTACATATCTATAAACTGATCTATTTAAAGTTACTGTTATTTTCATTGACAAATAGGTAACAAGTTAATCAGGCATTGTATTGTCATGACAATTTGATAGCAGACTGATATTAAGGCTAAGAACAAAAATAGAATAAATGTTGGTTTTGATGTGGCCATTAATGTGTATGAAATGTTCATTGTGTATTTTCCCTATTAAAGCCAACAGTTATGAAAGAAAAGTATGTAGAATAATGCTACTCTTTAATGACTACATGGATGCTGCTTTCACCCACATATCCCTGTACAGAGCCCGTTTACATGTATCAATATAATAGCCTCCAGGTGAGCTTCATGTATAACTCAAGTTATTTAAATCAAGGCAAAGTTGAATTTTGGTATTCATAGGATATTTTCTCTGTAAATTTGTGAAAAAAAACTCACAAAATTGGTAGAAACTCACTAATGTTCCGATTGAACAACAAAATTAGGGGAGATGTTTAATAACACTGGTCAACATCAAATTTGTTGTCTGATTTTTTAGCTGATTTATGGTGAATCTGATGTGCTCAATCAAAAAAATCACATTGGTTGTGCTCAACAGGTCAAGTTTTCGAGCTATCCTCACATGTTGTTTTTTATGTTTTGTTCATATGAACGCAGGTGTGGAGCACTTTTGAAGCATTTGGTGGGGTGAATAGTCATGGCAAATAAATATTTTTTTTTAGAAATGATTATAATGATGGCAATAAATATTCAGGTCCAATAATTTTGGCTGATTTTGTTGCAAATGGCTCAGTTTGAAGCTGGGAAACCTCAAAATCATCAAGAAATTGGATAGGGCCAAGCATAAATTTATTTGAAAAACCTGAACTGGAATACAAGCCCAAAATATTTATTTTACAACATTAGAATATAAATTATATAAACAAAACAAAAAAAAGTTTGAGGAAAAATGAACAAGTATTGTGAAAATTATGAATTTTCATCCAAACAAGTGATGAAAACAATAAGTATCATTATAGACAAATTGACCAATTTTGGGATGTCAATTATTACCAGCTCTACCATGATATCATTTTCATATAAGAGAATTGTTAATATATGACTTTATGTATACATAATAATCTATTAATTAAAGTGATGAAAAATCTTGATTGCTTTAGTAAATAAATATGGAAATATTAAAACATTTATTTTGTTCAATTTCTTTAAAAATATGAAAATCAAGAGGTTTGTTAGTATCGTTATTCATTCTTATCCATAGATACATGGTTAGAAGAACAATTATCTCATCATCAATGTCTCCAAATTTGCAAATCTGTATAGTGATTTTGGCATTTTCATAATTTTTAATATGATTCAAAATTCATAATTTTCTCTTTCCCTGTCCCAATTTTCCTCAACTTTTTTGTTTATGTTAGTAGATTTATGTTCTACTGTTAAAAAAATAACTATTTCGGCTAGTCTACCCATTTAGTTTTGATAGAATACCGTTATGCTTAGCCCCATCCAATTTTTGAGGATTTTTAGGTTTCACGGCTCCAAACTGGGCCATTTTCAACATATTGAAAATGGAAAGAAATACAAATGGAAAGAAATATTAAGTTCAAATAATTGTATTTGAACTTAATATTTCTTTCCATTTGTATAATCATTTCTAACCAAAATATTTATTTATCATGTCATTTTATCCCGCCAACACCTTCCAAAAGTGCTCCACACATGCGTCCAGCAAAACCAATGTGAGATTTGGATTCAGCGCATCAAATTCACTCTAAATCAGCTCAAAAAATGCAGACAACTTTCAAAAAGTAAAATTTTGTTGACCAGCGTAATTTATCTCAGCTTTGTCGATATCCCAAATTTGTTCTCTAATTCTTTTTGATAGTGTATAGTGGACAATTTTTGCAGGGGTTTAATTTTCGTGTTTTTTGCAGTAAATTGATGACCACGAATTTTAGACCCGCCAAAATAACCCATAAAAATTGGGATGAAAAGTTCACATGCGTAGTACTTCACACATCGCATTTTGAAGTGGCACGATAATGCTTTCAATGTTTCAATCATGTGTATATTTGCGTGTCTAATCAAAATATCTGGAATAATATTATAAGGGCATTCTTTGTAATTTTTTGGCATTTAAAAGAATTCTTTTGTAGCAGTAATCACTTTCTTTTTCTTGCAAAAATCTTTATTAGTTTGGTCAGGAGATTATACTTTTTTCATGGATTATATCTGCGAATTCAATACCCTGCAAAAATGTTCACGGACTAAACAACCGCGAAAAATTTACACCGTAATGATATCCTGCAATACAGTAGGGCTTACATGGTTTTCCAAGTGAGTGTGGAGTCGTACTGGTTTTGTTCAGCAGGCCTTTTTAACCTTGTTCAAAGGTGTGTTTGCATTACAATGGCAATTTGGTCTCTCTATGCCAGAATTCAACTTGTTCTTTAAGAACTAACATCACAATATATATATAAATATATATACTCCTGAAGTTTGTTCACGTATTGGCACAATTTGGGACGTTATTAAAATGAAATTATTGGCTTAATAATGCACACCGTCTTTTATCATATTTTACATACAGTCGGCATCAAAAGTTTACATACATCTAAACATGTTTCATCTCAGCTTCTGCAAACTTATCCACGTTTTTTAAAATTTTTTCCTGATTGAGATAGTTAAACATGATCTCTACTTCATTTCTATGAAATGATTTTCATCATTCTCGTATACTAAAGTATTTATGGTGGATATATTGCTAAAGTTGCATAAATTCAGGGGGTCAAAAGTTTACATAGTTACACTGATCACAAAATTTGGTTGCAGTGCCTGTATTCTAATAATTATTTCTTATTTTTAGCTTGGATTGACGTGAAATGCATCTTTTTTTACCTCCCCCACAATTCTAGTTTCATTTTACCATTGCATGGCATGCAATGCTTAAACATTTTGTAGCTTAATTGTATAAACGCAAGTCAAGGGGTCTTCCCATTGGGTTTGTACACATTAAAATGCTTGGATCATGTTAAACATGTGATAATCTTCACTTTGATCCCCATTAGCATCACAAAAGTATTTTTACAGTGAATCATTATGTTGTTTGTTGAATACAAAATAAAATAAAAGTTTTTGGCCAAAATATGGTTATTTCTTGACATATCAAGGTATGAACTCGTCGAACATTCACTACTCATGTATGACTACCATACAAAATAATAGCCCATTGGTCCAAGTGGTTGAAATGAGCTTTCGGATGTCAGAAATAGATGTTCTTGCCTTTCCAGAACATTGTAATGAGATAAAGTACTTTTGATTACAAACAGACACATAAATGATGCAAATGGGGATCAAAGTGAAGATCATCACATGTTTAACATGATCCAAGCATTCAAATGTGTACAAACCCAATGGGAAGAACCTCAGACTTGCGTTTACACAACTAAGCTATGAAATGGTGAAGAAAGACGTGCAATGTGTTAATGAAATTGGAATTTGGTAAACAGGATGCATTTCCAGTCAATCCAAGCGAAAAATTATAAATAATTATTAGAATACAGGCACTGCAACCAAATTTTATGATCAGTGTAACTATGTAAACTTTTGACCCCCTGAATTAATGCAATGTTAGCAATATGTCCACCTCAAATACTTAAATATTAGAGACTGATGAAAACCGTTTCATAGAAATATAGTACATATCATGTTTTACTATGTCAATAAGAAAAATGTTCAAGTTTGCAGAAGATGAGATGAAATATTGTTTACCTCACATGTATGTGAACCTCTGCCCAAAATGCACATATGTGATTCTTTCAATTCCTAGAAGTTTTTGCAGTAAAACAAATTGATTTGACTTTTGCATTACAGATGGCACTACTTATCACTTCTGACAAGTCAATGAAATACTGATGGTCTAAAATTAAAACAACAAAATTGCCAAAAGGGTCTGTGCAAAAGTATGTGAACCCCATGCTAAAATACACAACAAATTTTGTCCAAGCTTGGTATTTTGATGCATACTTAGTTACTAAATGGGTTGCCAGTATTTTTCACCAATATCTGCATGGCATTTGTATTTCCTTGGCAAATATTTGACATGCATAGCATGCCTGCTCAAAGACCTCTACGGCCATTTGATAAGAATCAATTGAGTTGTCCAAAATTCTACTTTATTTCTGGATCGAGTTCACTTTTATTTTAAATGTATAGTCTCCCCACCATTTGTGCTAACCTTTATAAAGTGATTGTGGTTCACGAACGATCAAGAGAAGTTTCACTGAGAAGTTCTTGATGGAAGTCAGTTCCTTGCAGAACACCTTACGAAGATCGTGGACATGGATTATGGTTGAATACCACATTTAAGCAGTTTGAAATCCATGTCACAGTACTGCACCAACTTGTCTGAAAAGGGTTAGTTCTAAAAATCAACAACATGCTTGCTTCGGATTGGCCACAGGAGTGTCCAAGTCCTGTGACAATAACAGAAATATAGCACAGAGTTTTAATGGCAAGTACTACTTATTAGAGCTCGCGTAGGGGTAGTTTTAGAGCATATATCAACTAAAAACACTTATCCAGCCTAATAATTTTGCTAGATTGATTCAGACATCTACTGCAAGATGATTTGCGCTCCCAAATTCCATACTGCACAAGGTTTATTGGGGCTGCTTGAAAGCCTCTAAGATCATCTATTAATGCTTCGTCTGCGATTGTCCTGACTTGGACACCCTGGTGGCCACTCCGAAGCAAGCAGTCTGTTGGATTTTGGTGCTTATTATTTGTACACAGGGTGATGCAGTGCAGTTAAGTGATGTTTCCAACTGCTTACATACAGTTTTGCAACCCTAACCTTGCTCAAGGGGCAAGTAAAGTACAATTATAAGCATTTTCTAGATTTGCAAGGAACTGACTTCCATCAAGGACTTCTCAGTGAAACTTCTCTTTATTGTTCCAGTGAACCACAATCACTTTATAAAGGTTAGCAAATCTATTGAGAAGACTAATACAGTTTAAAAAGCAACTAAGTTCAGATCAAGTATGATCTTCTGAGAAATCAAGGAAATGCAATTGCCATGCAGATATGGGTGAAATGTACTGGTGACTCATTTAGTAATCAGTATGAATCAAAATACAGAGCTTTGACTTCGTTCATTTTTAATTTAGCAAATGTAACCACACATTTGTTGTGTATTTCAGCATGGGGTTCACATACTTTTGCACACGCTCTTTCGATAACGTTGTTTTATTTTTAGACCATCAGCACTTCATCGTCCATTCAGTAGTGATAAGTAGTACCATATGTAGTGCAAATGTTACATCATCGTGTTTTAGTGTAAAACTTCTAAAACTTGAAAAAAAATCACAGATGTGCACATTTTCGGTAGGGGTTCACGTAATCTTAGGCACAACTGTACCTAACATTCACAGAAGCAGAACACAAAGATGATTTCAAGACCTTTCTAACATCATCACTGCTCAAATTATTTGGCCAGTTCTCTGGTACCAATCACCTCACTTTGCTGCTCTCTGTACAATGCAGTACTTTCAACATTGAATTATTACTTGTGAAGTACAGTGTATAAAAGATGTTGCATTGGATGATTGGGTTCAATTACATGGCTTCAATTTTCCCTCTTCATTTGAAGCCATTTATCATTAACATGATGTTTTGTGATATTTCTTACCTGTAGGCAGGTACACTTTAGGTGCTATGTTTCATGTTAAAAGATGTTAGATAATTTAGTAACTTATTATTTTCTCATATCAAGCCATGGATTGGGAATATCTCCTCCTCCCTCTCACATTAGACAAAAGATTTGGATTAGAATACAATTCAAATGCATAACAGGTAATAATGAAGTTTTGTAGTGAAAGCAATTTCGGTTTTCAAAAGATAAATCATGATAAAACAAAAATATCAAGTTTCTGAGGTTTATGAGACTGTTTTAAACCTTTATAAATGAAGCTTAGAAAGTGGTACAAAGTGACGATAAATCAGACAAAATATAAATAAAACCTACCTTTGAAACATCTGAATCAATGTCCACTTCAATATCACTCTCGTTTGTATTCAATGAATCTAAGAAGTCATCATCAAATAGCAGTTCAAGAGCCTTTTCCGCCATGTATGTTTTCTTCCTTCTGGAGGCAGCCATCTTGTTTGAACGATCAGCCCCGATCAGCAACGCAGACTGAATGCATGTTTCATTAGGAAATACTCATATTTGTTCTGCACAAGCATACACGTTTTTGTACACGATCCGAAAGCACACACCCCATACGTAATGCGGAACAAATTTTGGGCATACTTGACCACGTATTCTGGATACAGTAGCGCAGTGAAAACAGACGGCGGATTGGGGCAATTTAGTGAGTAAGCTAATTGGCGGTCTCTGGCGGTTTAGGTGCTAAATGGTTAAGGGTCTAGCCCTCAAATTACTCATATTTGTCCATTTATTAAAAGTAATGTTCAATGCTTTATTGTATTTCCATTTACATATTTGTTTAACTTGGCATCAGTTTCTAAATGCAGGTCTCAAGCAGAGATAAGCTGAGCTTGATAACTTAGGTCTTTATTTATACTCTGCTATTACCAATCACCAGCTTAAAGCCCATGTATAGTTTTGGTAAAGATTAAAGAAATGTGATCTTTGGGGATATATACCATGACATATAGTTTCTATACACATTTCATGATCATAGCATATTTTTCTACGAGCGAATTCTTTTGAAAATTTGAATTTGACCGTTAAATCGTATTTAGCGCCCTCTCTTGGTTATAACAATATTTTGCTTCTTATCGGGCATATAGAAAATTATTTCCAAGATTTTATTAAAGCATGCTAAAAAGGAATACATAAAGAATAAATTCTGAAATTTTCATCCAATTCTGTTCATGAGAAGCTGTCCTTTATCAAGAAAGAAAATATTGAATTCGCGTCGGGGGCTACGA
Organism: Temnopleurus reevesii; assembly: GCA_036244855.1. NCBI lineage: Eukaryota > Metazoa > Echinodermata > Echinoidea > Temnopleuroida > Temnopleuridae > Temnopleurus > Temnopleurus reevesii. Next base: position 123,426 of record BQKZ01000602.1, on the reverse strand, counting down.
CGCTAAAATATTTTCCACACCTTAGGTTATAACTTTTCCAAAACTTGTTGATTTTTCGTACAATCTTTTGTACAACATGTTCATGATATCATGTTTCTTTTTAAGTAGATTTGAAGACAAAATTTGGCGATAAAAATATTCGCTTTTACCAAAACTATACTTAGGCTTTAAACATTCATACCACAACCATTGTTAATATCAGTAATGATTTAGATCTTGAATCTTATTGATATCACATTATTTTGTCAAACATTACTTTGGGCAATTAAAAAAACAAATAAAATCTAATCATGTATATTTTTTTCTTCTGTAAATTTTTTTTCAGTAAAGTGCAAATGATTTAGGATCTGGCAAACATGATTTTTAAAAACCAAGATGAAGTTTTGCATTGGATATAATTTCATGCTGGTTCATTTTGCCGCACAGATTGCACTTAGCTACACACCTTGCTATCCTTTACAGCTTTAGTACTCTACCTTTTTATGTTTAATAATAATAAATGGTATAAAGTTGATTGATATACTAAACGCAAAGTCACAATGTAACGTACTAGTTTGAAGAAAATATTTGAATTATCGGTTTCAATCGTAAGTCTCAAATGTGCAACATTTGTAGGTTTCATAATATTAGTTGAGGAAAAAAATTATACATAATTTTGAGAGTGAAATATTATGAATATGTAACAATTTAGCATGGAGCCCCTTGAAGTTCCCTGCTTGATTGCTTCCCATGAAGTGGAAAATTTGTATGTTTGCATGCATAAATCCAAATAACAGGGGGTAATGATACGTTATTGCAGGACTAGCCATGACACATTATTATTATTCTTATTATTATCATAACAAAATTGAGTGCACCCTGTGCAATATTTGTCAGGGTCAGATTTCATGTGTTTAGTTCAAATGTCGTCCAACGACATTTGCTTGTTTTCGTTCAGATTCTCCACCAAAAAAAATTCCTTTTCTTCTTCTTCTTCTTCTTCTTCTTCTTCTTCTTCCTGATCTTCCACAAAATTGCATTTGTTTTGCACGTATTTCTTGTGGGTCCTAATTAAGTATCTTCCTCTTCTTCAATTCACTTCAAATTTCACACACATCTTCATTAACATCTCTTCTTGATCCCCTGACCCTTCATTATGTAAAATCACTCATGCGTAAACCTCCAGGCACCATTTTGTATTTTTCAGGGCCGATTACATGTCCTTCTAAAATCTTCCATATCTTCACTATCCATTATGCTAGAGACTTCAAATAAATTCCTCAAGATCATTCAAGAGTTGTTCTCAAACTTTGTCATACCAATGTAATAGAAAATAGTCCTTCTTCATACTCAAAAACCAAGTCCGCTTATCCTAAAATATAAAATCATGATATTTCTTTAAGACGTCATTCCTAAATATGAAAACTTGCCATAACTTTCTCAAATCAAATCATTTTCAACTCAAAATTTCAGCATATATTCATAACTTGAATACATACAATTTTACTGATTTCCACGCTTCAATGATTCTGCATCACATAAGTAGCGCCCTCTAAAGTTTAACAAATGGTTGTCTTCAAATGGCCACAAGTCTGCTATGCCTTCGTAAATCCGCACCCTTTTAAAAAAATTTAGATACTTCAGAATATACTCTTTTCACCCATCTAAAAAAAATCATGACGTCACAACTGAACAAATTGGAGAAAAATTGCTGTCAAATTCATGATATTCAAGGATTTGCCAAAATAACTTCAACTCGCTGTAAAATTGCGACCGGTCAGACTACTGACCCAGAATTTGATAGGTAATTGCATCTATACAATTCACAACTATATGCCAAAGCTGAGAAAATTTGATGACGTCATCATGACGTCATCACCCTAAAACCTCATTTTACAAGGCATTGCGTAATCTTGAATAAAACGCTGATCTAAAATTTTCTTTTATTGGACATGAGCTCAAAATGACCGCCTTGAAATTTCCTTTCATGCAATACCAAATAATATATATGTTATCGTTGAAAATTTAAAGTAAACCGCCATTTTGTGCACGCCTGTATAGACTCGACGTTCATTGTTCGCATGTACGGTACATTGCATGCATTGTCACTGGGGAAAATGGAAACCCGTGTTTGGTGTCCTAAATAGCCTTCATATCCCTTAAATTTGGCAGACACATTGTTTGGGGTCAAATGAAGGTCACCGCGTCGCCGGATTTTTTGAAATCACTCAAGCATGACATTTTAGACGCCATTTTGTTTGACACACCATTTTGTTTGACACACCTTTCCTCGTTGTTTTCTCTTGATTGGAGTAAAATTGTGTTGCGAAAATGATATCAGTGTATTCCTGGTGAATTATACATTGCCATGATTGTGTCCAGTGTTCATCAAATTAATTTCAATCAACCATAATACACAGTATCATTACATTTCCAAGGGAACACATTCGGACGACATTTGTCGCATTTCGTTTTCAAGTAACGAATGCAGTTCTAGTTTAATTTGAATCTAGTTAACATCCTGTATGTTCTCTTCTCTTTAGTAATAGAGTAGACTGTGTATGATTATCTTGTTTCTGCTGCATTGGGTTTGTAGATTCTTCCTTCAGGTCAGGGTGGCAAGCCGATATCGTTTCTTCCCATTGAGTAGCGCAAACCTACCAGGAACTTTGGATCTATGTGAGAGTGCTTCAAAGACTTTACAGGGAAATTGTTTAAAGCCCAAGTATAGTCTTGGTAAAGATTAAAGCCCTAGTATAGTCTTGGTGTGTATTTTGGGGATGTTTATCTTGACATATAATTCTTATACACATTTTATCTTTATTTCTTTTTTTTACGAACTGATTCTTTTGAAAATTTGAATTTGACCTTTTAATCATATTTAGCGCGCTCTCTTTGTTATAACAATATTTTGCTTGTTATCGGGCATATACAAAGTTATTTCCGAGATTTGACAATAGAATGATATAAAGATATGTATACACAACAATAAAAATCTGAAATTTTCATTCGATTCTATGCATGAGAAGTTGTCCTTTATCAAAAAAAGAAAGTATTGAATTAGTGTCGGGGGACACGACACTAAAGAATCACACATTTTAGGTTATAGCTTTTCCAAAACGCGTTCATTTTTTGCACAATTTTTTGTACAACATGTTTATGATACTCTAATTCATTTCATATAGATTTAACGACAAAATTTGGCGATAAAAATATTTGCTTTGCTTTACTTGGGCTTTAAACAATTCACCGAGGCTCTGTTCCAACCTGTCCCCCATGCTGCCTGGCCTGGCTAACATGCCTGTTGGTGGGCCCTTGGGTTAGCGGTCATTTTGTAGTATGTGGGAGCCCCAGAACGCTTGTTGGAGGAATGTATTGGGTTCACAGAGGTTGTGCGCTACATTTGCCAGATGCCTTTCTTTGCTGCGTAATGCTGCCCCTAAAGAGACATGGATGATGATTTATCAATGCACGTGTCAGTTACCTGTCCATCAAGACGGTGCTTCTTGTTGCTGTAGATACTGGTCAGCGATGCAGTACTATGCAGGCTTTTCGTCTTCCCTCTGGGCATGTTTGCTTTGAGAATCACAAAGATTCTCTGAGCCTGAGCCTGACCAGGTGTTAATCACCAAAAACCAGACTGCATCGTCAGGTTTGGTCAATGTTTTTCTGCTTTTTTTCGGTTGTTGAGGACAAGCTTTGGTGTTCAGGCTTTTTGTTAGTATGTCAAATGCACAAAGCCTATAGAAAATGGTGAGTCTCTGTTTGGTAACTTGTCTTGTTGGTTGGTTGACGCCATCAAGATGTGGGTGGGTTCTTTTTAATGGTGTGCCTACAACTGTACATCAGAAATTCTGCGTGCACCTTTTTGGCTGATGCCGAACAACTTCATTACATGCTACCTCATTCTGGCCGCTTGAAGTCTGTCCGTGTTGGGGTTGACCTATCAAGATTCTGATGTATTTCCGGTCATTCGTGTTGATTATTGGTGTTGGACGTCGTCTGCTGAACCGAGGAGCACTGTCGGTGTTTACGATATATGTGAATTTTCCCCATTCGTCAACACCAACCCCTAGGGATTCGGAAAAATCGTGACTTCAAGTTCGATGTTGGTGTTGATGTTGAAATCATGCATTTGTTTTTGATTAGCAGAACAGGAGCAGTTTCGCTAAGACAACTTGTGACATGTCGGTGGTTAAATTCACTTTACAGTCAAATTCGCTTTATATAAAAACTAAAACCATATACTTTATTTTGGAGGGCAATATTTTTCCTTCTGGATTTAAAAAATAATTACACAATTTGTACCATTTAAAATACATTAATTTGAGAATTTCAGACCAATAATTATTTTATTGTCGAGCTTTTCGCGAGGCTTTGTGCGAGCGCAGATGACGTCTCTCGGTATTGGGGCTAGTGTTGGGCGATCGATACAGCGATCGTATCGCTTCTGTAAACTGACCAGCGGTGTTGGAGCTCGGTTTACGGACCATTTTGCTCACTCATCACCACCACCAACACCGAAAAAGACACCTAGTGAGTAACTCGACATGAGACTTAGATTACTAACATTTTTTAAAGAACATTTTCAGATTTTTACATTGTTTGCGTTTCTTCAGAAGGGATTTGACTCTCAGTTTGTCTTTTGATAAGTAGCCTCTAGAAACAATTTCTATACCGATAAGGTTACATGAATAGCCTTGATGTCGTTGGTAAGAGGTGTATACTTGTTGCACTTGTCATTGTGTCTAGCTTCAATATTAGCTTCGAATGGAACAGTGAGTTTCACTGTCACCATATCTTTCTTTGTGGATGAACTTAAAACTAAGTCAGGTCATTGTGGGGTTGGGAGAATATCATGAGGTATGGTTGATTACGTTGGCTTATCGGGAAGATCATCTTCTTCTTGTGATTTCTGCAGGAATTGATGAACAAAATTTAAAGGGAAACCAACCCCTGGAATTCTCGTGCTCTCATTGAATGAAGGAAAATCACATCAAACTTCACATTTTCTCATTTTTTTCGGAAAAGTCAACAAAATGCCAATTTTGGTTGGGGTATAGCATTTGTTGATTGACCCTTACTCAAAATTGTGCATTAATCCATTTTTTGATATTCTATATACAAAGTGAATTAAGAGTTGTCCGACATGACATCACAGATTCCGTCGGTGTTGCCGATCACATGGATCCCCATGAGTGGCAGTGATCGTCAAATCTCTGTGAGTTTGAAAATTCATAACTTTTTAACGGATTGTCCGATTTTGCTCAAATTTTCAGAGTTTATTCATCTGATTTTTCTTCATCATACGAGAGCACGATAATTCCAGGAGTTGGTTCCCCTCTATTAAGATATTATCACATCTCCATGTACATCTTCCTTGCTGGAACATTATTTTACACCCGTTCAGTACATGGTGGAATGTTTGTTTGTTACGACACAATCGGGCATTTAAACGTTGGCCCCCATCTCTGCAGGTTTCTTAATATGGGCAGACGATCAACTGAGGCCCTTACAGCAAAGTTTAGAACCTTTGTGGGAAGATCGTATATTATGTTTTTCCAAGAGAGATCTTCTTCTTTAAGTTTCATCAACTCTAAAAAATTTACCTTGTACAAGTAAAGACTCGATCTGTTCGAACCAATTTTCTTGCGTTTTTCTTTTTGCTCAAATTTGACAATTTGCTGCTGACTGCGTATGACACTCACTGTAGACTTAGGAGAGAGTCGGTATGTTCATTCCCTGTTCACAATGGACGATAGCAAGTGTAGCACCCGTCTTGGGCTTGTTCAGCCATTTCTTAATGAATTTGGACAAGCAGCTATCAAGACTTATTCTCTGTGTCTCAACAATTGATTCAACATAGGTGTCTCCCCTTGAATGGGTGTGTGCATCATTCTAGACAGTTTACACATACAAATTGATTCAGCGTAGGTGTCTCCCCTTGAATGGGTGTGTGCATCATTCAAGACAGTTTACACATACAAATTGATTCAGCGTAGGTGTCTCCCCTTGAATGGGTGTGTGCATCATTCTAGACAGTTTACACATACAAATTGATTCAGCGTAGGTGTCTCCCCTTGAATGGGTGTGTGCATCATTCAAGACAGTTTACACATACAAATTGATTCAGCGTAGGTGTCTCCCCTTGAATGGGTGTGTGCATCATTCTAGACAGTTTACACATACAAATTGATTCAGCGTAGGTGTCTCCCCTTGAATGGGTGTGTGCATCATTCTAGACAGTTTACACATACAAA
>BQKZ01000602.1:84195-116545 GCA_036244855.1 Temnopleurus reevesii | reverse complement strand
TTTCAGGTCATTATCGAGGTCAAAGGTCATCCGAGGTCAAATTTCCGAAAGCGTAACCTGAAAAATTAACCTTGGCTCTCATTTCAAAATGCCATGCCCGATTTTCATCAAACTTGCACAATAGGTTTATTGGGTGGCGCAAATAGTGCAGAGCAATTTTCAGGTCATTATCGAGGTCAAACGTCATCTGAGGTCAAATTTCCGAAAGCTTAACCTGAAAACTTAACCTTGGCTCTCATTTCAAAACCCCTTTTTCATCAAACTTGCACAATAGGTCCATTGGGTAGTCCTAATAGTGCAGAGCAATTTTCAGGTCATTATTTAGGTCAAAGGCCATCAGAGGTCAACTTTCCAAAATCTTAACCTTAAAACTTAACCTTGGCTTTTATTTCAAAACCCCTTGCCCTGATTTTCATTAAACTCGCACAATAGCTCCATTGGGTAGTCCAAATAATGCAGAGCAATTTTCAAGTCATTAACGAGGTTAAAGGTCATCTAAGGTCAAATTTCCAAAATATTAACCTGAAAACTTAACCTTGGCTCTTATTTCAAAATCCCTTGCTCAATTTTCATCAAACTTGAACCATCTGTATGGAAATATGTCAAAAGCATAATTTGCTATAATTTACAAATCGCGCAATGCAGGCGAGACTGCCAGGCGGCGTTTCACTTGTTTAGAATACCACCCCAGATCCATGCAAAAATTGATGTCTTGATGGACTGTGCACATTGCACACTCAGTGTGTCTTTATTAGCACAATTGTAAATTCTTCTTAAGTATGTATAATGTATTTGGATAACGTGAACGAATGACCCATACATAAAGCATGGCTGTGCTAGTTACATTAAGATGCCTTTTCTTGGATGAAGTCTGTAAATTTCCATTTCATGATTCATGAACAAATTGTTAGATAAAACCCAAAAATTTTAATAAAAAATCTGTAAGTAAATGATTGATATATAATGTGAGAAGAGTGCAACAAAGGAAATATTACGAACGTCAAAAAATTTATAAGTCTTCTCAGAATGTGCATTTGCAGAAAGGGAGATACGTTTCAACAACCGCTGCCAGTCTTAACCCTAAAAAGACCAGTTTATTTTGGAGGCTAGGAAAACTGGGGGGCCTTAGGCCCCTAAGATCTCAGTCGTTGTCGTGCGATGGCTGCGAAAATGTGCATGCTGGTAGAAACTCAAAGACTTTATAGTTAGTTTTTCGAGAAAATTTCCCAAATTCAATAATTATGCTAATTTATATGTAAATGCATGTTGATTTCATGTCCAAAAATAATCTGCAATTCTAATTTTTGGCATGCATGTTTCTCTTCTAATGGGAAATAGTTGGGTGAAGAAGAATTTTTTTTTACATATTTTATTTTTTATTGTTTTTTTGCTGAAAATTATTGCAGTAAGTATTTAAAGCATATCCATGCTGAAATAAATCAACTCCTGTCAAGAAAAGTGAAAATATTGTTACTTTGATGATTTATAACATAAAACTCAATTTGTACTTGTACTTTGTACACAAAATCATGTTTAGAAGCAATTTTGGAGGTTTATCAAATACGATTTGCTTGACTACTGTACCCGCTGGTGTGGTGATCCCAAATGTTGCGCGATGAGTGAAAGAAAATTGTCTCATAAATTTGCGATGAAAAAAAATTTGTGTTGACTCATCGCGCGAAATGTCTGGGGGGGGGCCAGTCTTCTTAAGATTAAAGGGCCTTTCCATTATTCCTTTCCATCCAGGTCAGGCTAAATCAAAGAAAATTTGAGGCAATCAAGGTGCACATACAGAGACGGCTTTCTCTTCAGCATGATGTTGACGTTTATCATGAACAGATAATAACATCTAATCACCAACAGCACATGAGCAGCATAGCACATGAGCAGCATAGCACATGAGCAGCATAGCTCATGAGCAGCATAGCTCATGAGCAGCATAGCTCATGAGCAGCATAGCTCATGAGCAGCATAGCTCATGAGCAGCATAGCTCATGCACAAAAAGCATCAGACAAGATGGAACAGCTTAGTAAGAATAAGAGTGCAACACAATGAGATTGTATTGGGAAGTGGATGAAATATTGAGGTGGGTAGGGAGATGGGAATTCCAGCGGAAGAGTAGGGATATGATCGGTGTGGAATGGGGCGGTAGTGTGAGTACCTCGGGACATCCACAGATTGCTGATCTACTATGATTGCTTCCAAAGGCCTTGCTCCGCTTACCGTCTTTCCTTTATGCTGTGTGATGTTTGAGCAGTTTCTCTACATTCCACAAAGCTGCTAGCATTACTCATGATTAGAAATAGAAATGGCTATTAGCATTACTCATGATTAGAAATAGAAATGAGCATTATTTTTTTATTTCCAATGCGACGTAGTGTTCTTGATTTAGAGCTCCTTTGATTAGTAATGCAGGGAAAATTAGAAAATTATTATCTTTGGCTTTTCTCAATCCAATTTTTTCTATTAGAATATCACTAGCTGTGGCTATTCTCAATCTAATTTTTTCTTTTAGAAAATCACTAGCTGTGGCTATTCTCAATCTAATTTTTCATATCATTGAATAGAGTATAAAAGTAATAAATTTTGCTCATTAATAATTGATTAAAGCTGAACTTTTCTTTCATAAAAGCTCTGTCCCTTCAGAGGTTAACAATGAATTTTTATCGGGTAGATAGAGAAGAAATTTTGAACAGGTTCAAAAAGTTTCCCTCAGATCTGACAAAGCGTCAGCTCTGATTTTGCAACAATGTCTTTACAATGCCGCAATAATGCCAGGATTTCACGATTTAAACGATTACTCCACGCTTAAAGATAACTTGCTGTGATTAAAAGCGCAAAAATTAGACGAACATATCAACAAAATCGGAAAATGAATGAAGAAGTTACAAATTGTTGAAAAATATTTTAAAGTAATTCAAACAGTTATATTTGAGCAAATTGGCAACTTTGGATCACATGACATGAAATGTTGATGGCGTATGTTCGTCACTTCTCTACAATTGGCCTATTATATCATTGCTTTTTAATCCCTTGTTAGTTTATCTTTAGAGCAAATCATTTTTTTATGAATTAAATTTAATATATATCCAACAATTATGATCAAGGAATGTATAGCTTCAAAATAAGTCTTGTGCGAAAGATGAAATGATAAATTATTCGAGCAGCAAATGTCCTCTAATCTTTTTTTTTAAAATATGGAATTAAATCCGCTTAAATAAGAATCTATTGAAAATCTTGCTGAGTTTTGAATTGCTACAATTTTTCTTTATGTATCTTTTTTCATTAATAGAATACCTTGCACCAGAGTAGGAACGCAAATTTACAAGATTCTGAAGGAGATAAAAAGACAAGGATATTAATATTGGACTAATAATCGACCATTCTCTCTCTCTCTCTTGCTCTCTCTTGCTCTCTGTCCATTCTTCCCTCTCATATTATATCATTTCGAAATATTTTATTATTGCTTGGTCTCGAAAGATACTTTGAATGTCTTTCCTTGGGTTGAAATGTTGTCAAGGTCATCTAAACTATTTACAACACATAAGACATTTATTTAGCACAAAGCCTTGTATTTAGCACAAAGCCTTGTATAAAACCTAGCTTTTTCCAATGCTCCTGTCCATCATATTGTGACGTCACGCTAGTGCGTGGAGTCTCGCCACGTACATGCAAACGACTTAAGGACCCTTTTTTCACGACTAGCCTCATATCATTTTGTTATCTCCTCTTTATGAACAATATTTCAGAAGATAAATTCAAGAATACATATTCGACTAGATGAATTTGTCGAGAAAAGAAATTATTTTTGCGTCCATATCTTTAACACTCGTTATAGAGAAGTGACGAACCTACGTCATCAACATGTCATGTCACGTGACCGAAGGTTTCCAATTTGCTAAAAATATAACTGTTTTGAAAAGTCTTCAGATATTATTCAAATATTCATGATTTCTTATCTGTTATCCTTTTTAGCTGAAACTTTTTTTTTATATCTGTTTGTATGATTTTTTGCGCCTTCAATCAAAACAAGAAATTTTTGACGTGGAGTCCTCCTTTAAATCCATCACATGAAGAGAAAACAGGAGTCAGATTAGCATAGTGGAATAGCCCCTTTAGGCAGGTAATGAGGAAAGACAATGATGCATAAGGTTTATCAGTGAAGGGTGCCCAGGGTTTTAGGCATTAGTTGGGCGCTACCAAGGCGTGAGTCGGGTGTTCAATGGCAGACATGCTTGACAATCATTGGGCGGTAATGCTCCCAGAGTAGGAGCCCAGGTGTTATCCCATGCAGTGACAGTAACGACTTGCATTCTCAGGGATGCAAGTGTGAGGTTGGAACTTCTTTTCTGAACTCTGTGGCCCGTATTCCGATAGCGAGATTTAACTTAACCCAGGTCTAAGTCATTGTTATTTAGACCCGAGCTATTCAAAAGTTAAACCAAGAGTCTAAAGAACAATGACTTAGACCTGGGTTAAGATAAACCTCGCTATCGGAATACAGGCCTGTGTGTCTGCCAATGTGGTTATATACTCAATGCAACTGACCTCATCCTAGCTAGGATGGAGTCAATACACTATTGAGGAATGTTAACCATTTAACACCACTCAGTTAAAACTAGCAAGGATGGAGTCAATACACTAATGAGGAATGTTAACCATTTAACACCACTACTTAAAGCATACATGTGTCAGAGACACCTTAGAAAATGATACCACACGTTATTTAGTCTTCTCTGTAAGAACCATTTAAAATTGTTTTTTTTCTGCTTTTGATGTGTTACATGCAGGGATAAGTCGTTACCCGGTAGTCTGGTGACGAGTGCGTCATCGTCAACTACAGCAAGTCCTGACCACATGGGTCCCCTGAGTGATGAATTCAGACACACTACAGTGAGCGGTAGTGATACCAACAACTCAACACCAGACATTGTTCAGGATGTCGTCAAGCCACGTTCATTTCACTCAACACCGTTGAGGCTTGTTGGACCAATGGCAGCCTCTTCATCCACCCCTACAACCCCAACTGGGTCATCATCACGGAAACCACCACCGGTCAAACCACGTCCACATCGACCCAAGACATCTTTCAATACTAGGAATGCGTCACCAAAATCACAAACACTTTAGTAGTATTTCACCTACTTTTGATATATTTATCATTTTAGTCTTTATTCTGAAACCCTTTCTCTCATTTTCATCTTACTCCAAGCCTATTCAATTTCAATACTTCATATAAGTTGCCTTCAATTTAAAAAAATGAATTGGTACATCTTAATCATATGCCAAACTTAATGGTTCCTTTTATCTTTTCTCTTTTCTGTAAATTAGACTTTTCCCTCTTTCTTTGTTTTGAAGGTAATATTTAGTTTAACACAGGGTTGATTTTTATATTACAGTGTTCATGACAAAGTACTTATGTGTTTGGAAATTGCCAGTCAGATGAGTATGATTTTCTGATGCATGTGGTATCATCTGCACAAGGATAGGGGTTTTTCTCTTCGCACCATATTGTCATCTGTGTTGAATGGCAATGATGTGATAAAAATCTATTGAAATCTTATTCAATATGTGAAATGAAAAAAAAAATCATAGAATAGAATGATTTCTTGAAAGGACAATTACTGAAATGAATGTGATGTTACAGTACCTTGTAGATTGCTTCTATGTACATTCTTAAATTATCTGCATTCCTGAGTTTTACATTGTCAATCATTTGTTGGGAAATGGCTTCTCAATTTATACAACCATTTTCTAATTCAGTATTTCCACATGGAGAGGCGTGTGTGTATATATATTGCTATGCACATTAAGTATGAGTCTTTGCAATGATTTACTAAGCATTAGAATATTTGAAAAATTTTGTGTTGGTAGATAAATAATTTATGTTATTGTATCTGACAGTGGTTTAGAATGATTGACATCTGACAGTCTAAATGATGTTTCATGCTACACTGATATTGTTTGATTACTTTTCCCTGACATTAATTCAGTATGAAACAGTAATTTTCGAATTTACCAAACTAAAGGCTTTAAAGCCTGTTGAAATGTCTTACATTCAAGCCTGTTGTAGAGACTTGGGGCCGATTGCTCGAAATGGTCTTAGCTATTCTCTTCATGCTAAGACGTCTTGACTTCTTGTGCCATCCTCGTAACATAGACAATAGCGTCGATACAACTCTGTTAAGAGGGTGGCACAAGAACTCAAGACGCCTTAGCATGAAGAGGATAGCTAAGACCATTTCGAGCAATCGGCCCCAGGGCCCTATTGCATAAAGCAAGTCAGAAAATTTAACGCAACTCTATTTTCAAACAATCAGGAGCGCGCATTTAGGACTTGCATTTAATTTTCTGAGTTGCGTTTAAACGTAACTTTTTATGCAAATAGGGCCCAGCTGTATGTAACAATGACCGTCTTTGATTCCCGTAGCTTGGAATGTGGACATTCATGACATTCATATCCTTTGCATTTTTACAAAACGACAACAATCAGAGTGTAATGTTGCACAACAGCATTACTATAGTAAGTGTCCATGAAACATTCTTCAATTTGATACCTTCCGAATTGTTGCCAAGTTGTGATTTCTCTGTTTTTATGCAACAATACACCTTGGCTACCGTCACTTTGTGACCCTTATATGTGGTATGATGACATCAAGTCATAGAAATAGCTTCATGCATATACTCTTGGAAGCATGGTAAGATACACTGAGTAACTTCAACTTTGGTGTTCAACACTGGTGTTACAGGAACGCCATCACCATCTTCAACACTTCTAAGTCTGTGGGTGCTAGGGTTGACCTCTCAAGATTCTAGTGTATTTCCGGTAGTTTGTGTTGTTTGATGGTGTGGAGTGTAGTGTGCTGAACCAAGGATCACTGTCGCTGTTGGAGCTCGGTTCAGGGGCCTATTTGCTCTCTCTACACAAAGACAAACTTGAAGTCACTCATTGTATATTGTATACTTCCACAATATATCATTAGACAATGTAAGTGTGTTATAGCTTTCAAGCAGTTCATTCCTGCCATGCAGCACAATGTGGATGGTTTTCTTTTAAAGGGGAAGTCCACAAAATTTTTCAAAAAAATATATGATTCGGATTTAAAAAAATTAAAGAATGTTTTCATTCCAATTTCATCTGTAGGTGTCAATTTTGACTGTAACCAGTTCATGAGTTGCCGTAGTCCTAAAATGGACAATTGTGTGTAGAGTCTTGTGTCAACCTTTCTCTATGGCAATTGCTGCAAGATGCCGATTTGGCAAGCATTCAAGCTGTACAAAGTACCAGTTGTATTTGTATTAATCAATTAAAAGATTGAAGTAAGCGTAGTGCAAATTTACGTCAGCCAAAACATTTCAAAATCAGTAAAAAGACACAAAACTTTGCATGTATCTTTATGTGTCCAGTGTGTCGATCCTCCAGCTCTCATATCATTAGAATGGGTAAGTATGGCATGCAATCTACACTATGGGTGAAAACTGACTGGTACATGTATGAGAACTTTTGCCTAAAAGAGTGTTCCAAGATGATTTCTTAGCCATTGTAAGGCAAACAGAGGAGAGTAAGACATTTTCTGAAAGCTAAATATGTACCCTGAAAGGAAAATAACATATTTGCTCTGTATGTTATTTAGATTAAATTATCCCCTCGACCTACCCTGAAAGAAAAATAACATGGTTAGTGTTCCAATATGTAACCAGTTGTCGAAGAGTGAGAGTCAGAACCACTTCACCCACACGCTTCCATGTATTCATTCGCCCCCACAGAAGTGTATGCAAAGCGCTCCTTTCTAATACTAGACATATAACATCGCATTCAATTTCAAATTAGTCAACAAAATGTGTCGGGAATGGTCATACTGTGCTTGGAAGCCAATGAAAAGAGCTTTAGGTTTACTTGGTCATCTGTTTTCATTAGTTACCAATGACAGTTGATTGCTATCAATGAACCCATTTCACTCCCTCTATGATACAAGACCAGCTCCTGAGACCCATTTCACTCCCTCTATGATACAAGACCAGCTCCTGAGACCCATTTCACTCCCTCTATGATACAAGACCAGCTCCTGAGACCCATTTCAATCCCTCTATGATACAAGACCAGCTCCTGAGACCCCTTTCAATCCCTCTATGATACAAGACCAGCTCCTGAGACCCATTTCAATCCCTCTATGATACAAGACCAGCTCCTGAGGCCCCTTTCAATCCCTCTATGATACAAGACCAGCTCCTGAGACCCATTTCAATCCCTCTATGATACAAGACCAGCTCCTGAGACCCCTTTCAATCCCTCTATGATACAAGACCAGCTCCTGAGACCCATTTCAATCCCTCTATGATACAAGACCAGCTCCTGAGGCCCCTTTCAATCCCTCTATGATACAAGACCAGCTCCTGAGACCCATTTCAATCCCTCTATGATACAAGACCAGCTCCTGAGACCCCTTTCAATCCCTCTATGATACAAGACCAGCTCCTGAGACCCATTTCAATCCCTCTATGATACAAGACCAGCTCCTGAGGCCCCTTTCAATCCCTCTATGATACAAGACCAGCTCCTGAGACCCATTTCAATCCCTCTATGATACAAGACCAGCTCCTGAGACCCATTTCAATCCCTCTATGATACAAGACCAGCTCCTGAGGCCCCTTTCAATCCCTCTATGATACAAGACCAGCTCCTGAGACCCATTTCAATCCCTCTATGATACAAGACCAGCTCCTGAGACCCCTTTCAATCCCTCTATGATACAAGACCAGCCCCTGAGACCCATTGCAATCCCTCTATGATACAAGACCAGCCCCTGAGACCCATTTAAATCCCTCTATGATACAAGACCAGCCCCTGAGACCCATTTAAACCCCTCTAGGATACAAGACCAGCTGCTGAGACCCCTTTCAATTCCTCAAGGATACAAGACCAGCACCTGAGACCCATTTAAATCCCTCTATGATACAAAACCAGCTTCTGAGTTTACTGATATAATATAACTTCATCAGAATTGGCAGTTCTTTTTGTAAATAAATTTTGTAAAAATTGAAAATGATTATTACAGAACTGTCCATTTTCAAGACCAATTGTTTCCACCTTTGCTGTTCTTTCTCTTGTTTTTTTACATATGCATTAATGAACTGCATCTTACTGTGTAAGTTGTATATTTGCACCAAATGCTTATTTGATGGAGAATATATTTGATTAGATGAAATTCAATACATATTTATGAGAGTTGTTAATTTAGATGAATTTAATAGAAACATTGTACTGTTAAAAAAAAAATTCACATATTTTTCTTCTGATATGTAAATATTTCATCCTAGTATAATTTTAAAATTTGAGCTGCATTTTCAGTAAGAGTATATTATGCCTCTTCCACTTTACACTTTATTTGCAGTATGAATAAATCATGTACCAGTGTTGAGCTTATAAGATATATATGCCTTTTGGGGTATAGAATATGGTGCTTCCTTTTGCATATCATAGATGAATTGAAGTATTTCGATTGAAAATGAACGATGATAATTCCTTACAATAAGATGAGCTGACTCATTGGAGTGCTATCAATGAAATTGAAGACACTGAGGTTTGTAATGTAATCATAGTGAAGAAGATTTGAATGGATTATATGATCAAACTCAATTAAGGTAATTGTCTCATCTTCCTTTTGTCATAGGTCTAGTCCATAACATGCAAATTGGAATTATATTCTCTTAATTTTGTATGATGTATTTTTTAATTTAATTGCAATATAATTGCAATATGAATATACATTTCCAAACGAAAGCAAGTTTTGATATTTCATGATATGGAAATAAAATTTCAAATGTTAAGTATAGTAATTGAAGAATTTTGTGCAAAAGAAATTACACTTGATGGAAAATAAATTATATTTCAACGTAGAAGTTACAATTTAGCATGTAAGGTGCAAGAAGAAATTTGCTTTATATATTTTGAATATGTGCATAATACACACAATGACATATGATTTTTTATATGAATATATAAACCATGCTGTACAGTCCATTTTCTGCATATAATGAAGACATTCAAACCTTCGTAATTTTCCTGGTTTTATGTGCATTAATTTACTTTTGTGTTCTTTTCTTCTTTCTCATTATTTCAGCTACATTTAAAATGGAGGGATGTACATTACAAATTATTTGTATTTCAATGAAAATGTTGAGGATTGGCTGGAAATGAGAATAGATTACAATTTGCATTTAACAAGAAATATATGTGTTCTGTTGATTCATTTATCAAGTGGTACAATAAAACTCATTCATGTTGCCCTAACAAAAAAATAATAATCGGGGGTTGAGGTGGATAAAGTTGAGGAGACTGGAATGAATCGCTTCATTTGATTAACTCCTGATTGAACAGGAGGCATATAATTCATGTGATTCCTTGGAGTCTAGACATCGTGAAAAGGACCGAGCAAAGCCGCGATGAGAAAAAAAAAACATTTCAGATGGACTTGCCGACTCATTTTGAAGTGTAAAGTGAAAAGGAGGGGGTTAGATGTCATCTAAAGTAGCGTGAATGCCTGGAAGGATGTAAAACCGTGATGCTCTAGGGAAATTGAAGGGGACTGAAGGTGGGCGCGGAAGAGAAAATGCTAACCAAGGATGGAGTGGAGGTGCTGTTTGCTTGTGTAGAAGGCTAGGGGTGTAGTCAAGTGAAGACTTGTGTGGTTTGATGATCGATTACACAAGGAGTGGAGGTGCTGTTTGCTTGTGTAGAAGGCTAGGGGTTTAGTCAAGTGAAGACTTGTGTGGTTGATGATGGATTACACAAGGAGTGGAGGTCTTGTTTGCTTGTGTAGAAGGCTAGAGGTTTAGTCAAGTGAAGACTTGTGTGGTTGATTACACAAGGAGGGCTCCACCTCATAACCCCAAGCCACAACTACAATCCAACCTATGCTGCCTTCAGGCCTTTGCTTTGTATCGTCTCAACAATACAAGTCTTTGCTCAAGTCAACCCCCTTCCACTAAAGCAATGAGAACATCCTCTGACACCATCGTAACCCAGCCCTTCCCCTAGGTTGCCTTTCTCCATTTGTCAGTCGGCTTCTAGTCCCCATGTACATTGTAGGTATTTACACTCCTTTAGGTGGCTTCTCCAATTGTTGTTTTCCCATCCGAGCTGTGCTAGGTCCTTTTCATGACTTCTAGTTTCTCTTCACATGGTGAAACATTAAGCAATAACTCCACACCAAAAATAACTTGCTATAATAAAACCTGAACATTATTTAACGAACTTCAAATATTCATATCTTTCTTGTTATTGTCCGTTTTCATCCAAACTTTTTTTTATCTCAATCAAATCAATTTTTTTTCCTAGCCTGTAGTAGTCTAAGCATTCTTCATATATTTTGTCCAAAATTAGGGTAAATGAGAACCTGGTCAAATCTTCTGTCATTTTGAATGAATTATTGAAATTTATTTAAAATCTTATGAGCAAATACTTGTTGAAGATTTGTCATCCTTTAACCTGCATCATAGAGGTCCAATTAAATGTTAATACAAGCATAATGCAATGCAATCAGTTGTGTATAAGTGAGCACACATATATACATGAAAAATGGAAGAGAAGAAAATATATGTTGCATATTTGCATATTTCAAGTGCTGTCTTTTGTTATGTTGCCAATGACTTAACTCGATTACGTCAATCTGTAAATTTTTATGGCCTACTTCTGGAAAATTATTTCTGAAGTACACAAAAAAAAGTTATTAAGGTTATAAGCTCGCAAACTTATCTTGGGTCAGGGACTGAATTTAAGAATTTGCAGGGGAGCTACAGATAGCTCTCGTAGATGCTCTCAAGGAGAGTTTTAGGGGAGCTAAATTGGGTCTTCATGTTGTAAAATTGGGGTTACAAAGGGCTCAATAAATCACTCCCCAAAAAGCATTTAAGGGGAGCTTTAGGAGAGCAATCCCTCCCACTCCCCTTAAAATGTATTCCCTGTTGGGTGTTTTCTTTTCTACAAGTTTTGTGGCCGTTAGCAGGTGACCTTTGAGCCCCAAATTGAACTAGTTCATCCATACATGTTTACACATATCTGACCCAAGTTGGGTAAGAATCTAATTCATAGTTGTAAAGACAACCTTGTAAAGAGTTCTTGATAGTCACATGATGAAGGCAAGGACGAAATAGTGGTGGAGGCATAAAAAACTAAGATACACGTGAGAAATTAAAAAAAAATCAATAAAAATAAAACACAAGGAAATAGTTCTGGTGTAAATTCTTTTATTGATAATCTGCAAAGTGATTTATTCACAAGTTTACAGTGACAATTAATGCATAGGTAAAGCTTACTAAATTGGACAGGCTTCTGTATGGCTGAGAATATCTATTTAAAGAGAACAGGTAACATTTGCATACAAGTCGAACTTGTCTAAGTCCAATAATTGCCTAAGTCAATGTGTTTTTCTGGAACAAATCATACAAAACCAGTGTTATTTGAGTCGAAATTCTCCTAATAGTCAAAGAGAACCAGGCGGCAAGCGTGACATATTATGATAATGCAATGTTTTTAATGAGAATTATAGAGCAGGGGGTACTTATTTTTCATTGACTATTTTAGGGAGGCCCATATTACTATGGTGTCCCTTATGGTACACCATATGTCAAACCTATTTCACGATTTCCTACCTTCTTTTTGACTGCATATAAAGTTTTGTTTTATCCATTGAGTCATATGCATAAGAAATTTTTCACAGAAATATTGAACTTGACTTTTTATGTCCTGTTTGGGCCTCCATAATGTTCGCAGGGAATCATTGAAGAAAAACACAAAATTTGCGTTTTCATCAATTTCAATATGCCAATATCTTGACTTTTGAGCTTTTGATCTATAAATGGAGGGTCATATGTGGTCAATTCAAGGCCACATCATATTATTTGAAGTTACAATTATGCAGGAATATGAAGCTAAAATGAAGGGGAAAACAAGAAAATCAAAGAAAACAGCATATTTTGTGTCAAATGTACAAAATATATAATAGCAACATGATAATCCTTAGACCTTACATGGTTCATATCGGGCCCAACATATTTAGCCACATTTGTTGACCTATAGAAGCATATTGTTCAAAAGACACAACAAAAGAAGTCCCCCCAATTGAAATCACCGTAATATTGGTTGATTTGCTCCCTCGTCTTAAATTTCTTTTTACGTGTCATTTCCCATCTATGTTACTCCAGTATAGAATTTTTGTGTTCAGAAAAAAAAAATCACTTTCATGATCTGTGCTTCAAATATTTCCCTACAGTGAGAGGGGAATACCCTCTCTTCCACCCTCCCCACTCTATTTCTTTGCTCCGCTTTCTTGGGTGCCGCGGATAAAGCCTTTCTAAGTTCATTTCACATGCCATTTCTCTTTTATTGTACCGGTACCTCAGTGTTCAGAAAACGTCACTTTCATTATTACGTGCTGAAAAAAATCACGACAATGGGATGGAATATCACACCTTCTCCCCCCGGATTCATTGCTCATGCACTCACATTAGTGAGTGGTAAAAATGCCCTATAAAGAATTTTCAGGCTGGTGCCCCCCCCCCCCCCCCACACCTGGGTTGACCAACGTTACATCAAGGCACACAAGCTAACCAGATTGATGACAAACTGTTACCTGTAAATTCTGTTACTTCCCCCATAATATTACAATGATTTAAATTAGGGGGATAACTCCTTTTAGTGTGTCTTTTGATTTGATAATTATATCAATATGCTTCTACAGGTCACCGAATGTGGCTAAAAATGTCTCGATATGAAACATGTAATGCCTAAGGATTATTAGTTTGCTAGTTTATATTTTAACAGAGAATCGGCTTCCATCTGACACAAAATATGCTGTATCTTTAATTTTCCTGTCCCCCTCCTTTATTTTAGCTTCATATTCATGTATAATTGTAACTTCAAATAGCATGACATGGTATTGAATTGACCACATATGTCTCTCCATTTACAGATCAACAGCTCAAATTTGTTAATTTTCCTCCAAAGTCAATATATATGTATTGAAATTAATGAAAACACAAAATTTTCTTTTTTTTTCATTGATTACCTGCGAACAATATGGTGGCCCAAACGTTACTTATAATGACTAAATGGATAACACAAGACTATATATGCAGCAAAATAAGGTAGGAAATTGTGAAACGAGTTTGACATATGGTGTACTATGAGGGCCACCATAGTAATATGGGCCTACCTAAAATAGTCAATTAAATTTTGTCCCCAAGGGTGCCCAGGTGGCACCCACCGGATCTTGGTTTAGTAGACCCTAAGCCATCATGTTAAACAAAAACCAGCGTTAAATGGGGATGTCGCGCTTCGGCTAGAAAAGTGGCTAATTCTCTTTGGCTATAAGTCAAAGAGATTTGTGCGGTCCCAACAGATTCACATATACAAAAACCTGTCTTTTATCAAAATAAGATCTTTAAACGACTCCAGCATGAGCTAATAGACCGGCAGCCAGCAAGGGTTACCCTAGCTGGAAAGGTTACCAATTCTGATGCTCATGGATGCAAAGATCGTACTCTCCAATATTACGAATGGGCCGTCTGGCATGTCATGTCTGGTGGATGTGGCCATGGGAGGGACCCTAAGTGGTAAAATAAATTACAGTAGCTAGCCTAGCTGGAAAGGTAACCGGACAGAAGCTACATGAAAATATCCACCATAGTCTGAATGGGTAATGCAAGACGATTTAGGTGGTGGAAAAGGCCCGCCAAACGCCCTTAAAATTGTGGTCACTCATAGGGTTGTGTACAAAATCAATATTACATTTATTCCTATAGACATATGTACAAAATCAACATGGGTGATACCAATCAAAACAAATTTTGAATTTAAGATTGAACACCCCAGAGTGCAAAATGACCAATGGCAGAAAAATTCTGGTCCCCAATAGGCTTGTGTACAAAATCATATTTTCATTTTTCCCATAGACATATGTACAAAACCAACATGGGAGATTCAAATCGAAACCAGTTTCAAATCTACGCTGCCGGTCTATAAATTGCCAGTATAGAATTAAGGGCTAAATATACATATAATAGACATACAGATCAATGAATGTCAAATTCTTGCTCGTTAATATACTAAAATACACTAAATGTTATTTTGCCGCCCCCTTCCAATATGGGAGCAGTACGTGGTTGAAAATGTGACGACATGTTGCGATCCGTTGTCTCGCTTCACTTCATTGATTTGCACAGTTGACTTACATACCTGATTAAAACGAGTCCTACATTAACGCATAAAATCAGTAAATAAGAATTCCTAATCCAGTTAATGATTACAGATAGACCTAGATATAATGGTTTAATGCACATCCTCTAAATTATGTAACATAAATCATGCCGTGAATATCTAATGAGACAGAATTTTATGGCGCTGCGAATTATTCACCAATCTGCACTGCCATTGTTCATTGCATCTGCCTCCTGGGAATTCTATTCAATCCCAGCTGGTATCAGATACTCATCATGACCATTACATGATTTGCCTTACATTCTTTACAGATAGACTACGATGGCTCGTTTCAAGGATGAACATCAAGTCTAAATTTAAAACACTTTTAAGGAATTGATGTTGGTCAAACCAAATATTTTATTGTCCAATCTCATCATAACTTAACTTTCAAACACATACAAACTTGAATTCTTGTTATGTAGGGCTTGTTTTCATAAAAGACATAGGTATACTGTAAAAAGCTCCAAATCAAGACAGCGGCACACAATACTTAATCAACTTTTTTCATCCCCGCAACGCATTTTTCCCTTCCATATTTGGGTCCGTTTTCTACTTCAACCTAGCACTCGATTGAAGCATTGCTAGTGATTTTTTTTTGTTACTTTTTCGACGTCCCATCTTGAATGGGAAATTTCTTTGCTTAACAAAGAAATATGCATCCACTTGCTTCGCACGTGGACCAAACACAGCCTCGCTTTATTCGAGGCCTTCGACCCCCTCCCTTCGAGGCATGAGCGAATTTGGTCAAGTAGGGGATTTTAACTAGCAGTTAACAACAAACTAAGGCTCAGTCCATGTTTATATTTGATGCGATTGTGTAATCGACTGCAGAGTGGCCATAATGCTCCCCCTGACATACAGGTATCACTTCTTGATAAAACCCAGGTAAGTTAGCATTTTCTATAAAATTCCTGTAAATGTATTTATTTGTCTCTCAATGTAATGTTGTCAACAGGGAAACATGTGATTAACAGCAATAACAAAAGAAAACTATGACTCCCCATCATTGAGCATTAATTTGTGTTGGGACAGCCCAGACCGGACATAACTTACAAATAATTCTAGGTTTGAAACACATGATGTTCCCTGTCAGGGCTAAATGATATATAAATATCTACCTACCAAATACCTATCACGTCGGCTAAGTTGCTGGGACCTACATGTAGTATGGATCCTCCAGTTACTCAAAAATAAATGAAATTACATGTAGATACATTTTGGTATCATCAACATAGCATGAAACATTCAGGAAACAGCCTTGTACAGACCACTCTCGTAATATATATAAGTTTTATGAACGCTTCTTGTTCAAACGTACAATGACCAACTGTTTGTTCAGCTGATATAAAAGAATCTTTTTTCAATATAAGGAATGTATATAGCATACATTGGTTGTTGCTAGGTTGGTCAAGCAACAATGTTTGTCCACCCTAGCAATGTTCATGTATGCAATGACAAACTATTTGTTCAGCTGATATAAAAGAATCTTATTTCAATATAAGGAATGTATATAGCATACATTGGTTGTTGCTAGGTTGTTCAAGCAACAATGTATGTCCACCCTAGCAATGTTCATGTATGCAATGACAAACTATTTGTTCAGCTGATATAAAAGAATCTTATTTCAATAGAAGGAATGTATATAGCATACATTGGTTGTTGCTAGGTTGGTCAAGCAACAATGTTTGTCCACCCTAGCAATGTTAACCCTAATCCCACATTTTTTTGCAAGAAGTCTGAAGCAACTTTTGAGACCAATTTCGTGACAACCGGGTATGCGGTACCGACGCTACGCGCATTTAAAAAAAAATTGTCGCACCAAATATGGGCCAAAAACATGATTTCATGTACAAAGTCAATGCAAATTGTGTTTTCAGTCACTATTCATAAATCCTTGTCTATTTTTCATATTAATGGGTGAAATGAATTTAAAATCCAATTTTTATGCTTCAAATAATGTCACCAACAATTTCCATTGAAAAAACAATAGAAATAATAAAGTCGAAAAAACAAAGAAATACATAAGAAATAAAAAAAAAACAATAAAATACAAAAGAAATTCATGTTTTATATTTTTGTCAATGATAATATGTCTTAAACATTACTAAGAGTATCTAGACCAAAAATCATCACATTTGGAGCTTCGATCAGCAAGTGACTTATTGCTTTTTATTAGAATTCATGAATAACAATGCATAATTACTGCCTAATTAGCATAATAAGTAGACTGAGAGTTTACATCACGGGCTATGTGCATGCCAAATTTTGGCGCGATCGCGCGATCAACGGCGAAGATCAGAGGGGGGCCAAATAAGCAACCCCCCCCCCCCCCCCATGGACCAAGGTGATTGAAATATCCCAATGGGATTAGGCTTAATGTATGCAAGTAGCATTCTGACTTTTGTACTCCCGATACATTTTGACAGCTGAACATATAGTTTGTCCAAGGGCAAACGTGAACAAATCTGGATACATTACGAAAGTGGTGTATTGTATCAAGAAGATTAGTTGTATATTGCTTGAAGGTTTCACTCATGGATGAATAATGAGACAGCTTTACGGTACAACAAGTTATATTTCTTGAAGATGTGAGTGGTACCAATTTGACCAATGAGAGCTAGCCCATTGTTTCCCCTCCAGAAAACATGTACTGCATTTGTCCATTGCGAGTGGAAGATCATTCTTAATCTTTACCAAAGTCGTTTCGGTGCTATGGAAATGTCTGTATGCGAACTGCATACATGTACATGCGACCAAGGATTATTCTCTACATGTTTGAGGATCTGTTGAAAATTACATAATTACAAAAAAGATTCTGAGCTAGTGATTGGTCTAAATCCCTTCACGTGACTATTGATATCTCCCATCGGCATCGAAATTCACTTAAATGTGACGTCATCCGTTAATAGTTCAGGAAACTATTTCCGGCTTCACGATGAACTATTATCGGGTGACGTTTCTGTAACATAACAAAACAATGTGTGCTGTTTATGCTATGTGGCAAATGGTATGCGTCATGATGATCAATTGCCACGTGCGTCTGGGAATGTGGAGCACATGCACAGCGCCAGGGCGGCTGGGGCAGTGTAACCTACTTTATCGTGTACACTGATTTGCGAAAGGCAAGGCTGCCTAATTTTGACGTGTGCCAGTGTCCACTTCCTCGTTTTGTGTTGGGATTCATTATTTATAGAATAATTTAAAAAAATTAAAAATCTAATCTAATATCAGGACTAACTTTGTGTTATCGATGACGGATATAAACCGATTATTTAGTGCATTCAGATGGGTTTAGTGAAACCATCATCCTCTCAGTCACGCCGATCGGGATGATAGCCTCTCGGCTTGACTTCGGGGAAGATAGTCTTCACTGCACCATCTGGCGGCCGTGAATAATCGTTTATTGTCAGTGTGTTATAAGATAAACCATTTGTAGACTGGCAAATAGTATATTGACAGTGTTCCTGAATTTCCTTGTTGACCATAGTACATTGCAAGACAGATAAATAATTTCCAGCAATTTCTACTTTTCCATGGATTACAAACCTGCTTGAAACTACTTGGGCATTCATGATTTGCACCAATACCTTCTAAAGAATCTTTTGGTTTTTATTATTCCTAAAACATTAAATTGAAATGAAAATCCAGCTTCTATTTGTCCTCTCTGACTGAACTTACAATTCTGAGGTCAGAGAAACCTAAGGTCAGCTACACTGTAGGTCAGACCGCCCACAACCACTTTACAGTTTGCCCTGCAGATCAAACAGTAGTACAATGGATTAAGAAGCTGCCAGTAGGCAGAACACCACATCTTTAAACTCAGTCTATCAATGCTGCCTACATCCGTCTGTTTAGCTGCGTAATGCACCCAACTCCAGTTATTGGGATACAGTTATTCTTCAGAAGAGCCCATCTCTCTGTAATAGTTCTCTTTGAGGGTTTTCAGGTATTCTCTTAGACCAGATTGGTCCAACTTGGAACTCCTTGCTGCCTGGATAAGTCTGTTGGCCAGTCGAAACAATGGTCTTATCTTCTGTTCCCTTTTAACAGATTCCTGCTGCGTCTGCATGGAAAAGTAAAGCAAATTAAATATTATTGAATTATTGACTGCAGACACTTGAAATTTATGCACTGACATTACCATATCCAAAAATTCAATCAACTTTTAGGCACTGTTAATTTTGACCTTTATCCCCTCATCATGAATCTGACCCATTATGATTAGCATGTTTTGCTTTGTTCTAAAGACTATTTTTTCTAACCTTTTTGCCTTTGACCCCCTTTGACCCCCTGAACCTTGACCCCCTGAACCTTGTCAGTTCATCCTTACATGCTAAGGCATACCCGAGTCATCTTTGGTAAAAAATACATTCTATACATTATTTGAAGTCATTGTGGAAACAAGAAATTTGGGGTAAATCTAACCTTTTGCCCCTTTTAACCTATGACCCTTGAAACCAGAGTCTAATGAATTCCTCCTAGATGTATCCATACTAAAGCTAGGTTTAGTCCAAATCTGTTGTGAAGATCATGCAAATATAGGGTATATTTTGTTGATTTGGAAAGACTGTTAAATTTTTGGCCTTTAACCTTTGACCACTAAGCCCAAAATCTAATCACTTCATCCTTAAGATGAATCTGTTCACACCGACACGGCAATATGCTGTGTGCTCTTGGACGTCAAGATTTGCCGGATGATTTGCCTAATGACACGGCATCCAGCAAATTCACTTTTAACCAATCATGTCCCAGAGATATTACGTCATTACAACATTTTTTTCTCCATGATTGCTCAAGATTGATGACCGTTTATGAAGTTTACGTGTTTTAACCACAATGCAACTTCACATGCATTTGGACACAATTACTGCCTTGTTACGACAATATTCCATTTCTTGGTATATTCCTCTCTAAAAGTCTGTAATTTTTTTGTACATTTTTTGGTCTTCAAACTTGAACTTGTGGAAGCCATGATGTCCGATTTAAATTTCCAACGTCAGTTTAGCCTAATTTGTAGCTCAAACTCGGCCGAATTTGTACGCCTAGCAGTAACTCCGATACTGGCCTCGAAGAAGTGATATGTCGATGTCACCGGTATTCCGGCCAGGCTGGCGCTTCCCCACTTCCCCGGTAAACTTATACAACATATACCGCCTCTAATAACATGCAAAGATTGAGATTAATATGTGTGAGGCCGGCAAGGGTTTTACATAGCGGGGGAGCTTAATCGGTCATCTGGAATTTGCCCTACGAGCAACAGAAGAAAAATCTGCAGCAAATTTTGTGCCCTCTTATGTTTCCTAACTTTTGCCCCCCCCCCCTCCGTGCATGATTATACTTTAATTCATTTCAGCAAAAACAAAGCGAAAATGATTTTATATCATTTATAATTCTAAAAGAATTCACATTGCGCAGCCTGATTTTCATATAATTTACCAATTCAATCTACTGCTTTGTGTTCACTAAAGTGCTAATCATTTTTCTGTGGTGTTTAATTTGCCTTTATGTTCATTTTGATGAACACATTATCATATGGCCTTAACCCTAAAAAGGCCGGGGTGGGGGGGGGGGGGGGGTGAATCAAACCCACTCTCTACACAAAGTAAATGTAAATCATGTTTTCAGTGAATATTGATGAATACATTGATATCTTCACTTCAATGGGATGAAATCAATTAATTTTAGCATAATTATGGTTCAAAATGGTTCAGCGATGACTTCTAATGAAAAAAAACAAAGAAAACCATGAGGTAAAAAACAAGAAAAAAACCAAGAAAAACTAGAAATTGCGCCCTCGGCGGGTTGCGCAGCCGAGCACATGTATCCCCTGAACCAACTGCATTGCATTGTTGTGGGTTTTATTCCTGTCAACCGAACCAGGTTGGTGGTGTATGTTGTTGTACCAGGCTGATTGCTTCGAAAAGGTGAGTGCCAAGAAACTGTAGTTTTTTCTTCTACTTTTATCAACTACAGGTCCATGCATTTCTGTCTCTATTAATTTTGGTAGACAAATGATTTTCAAAAAAAGTGTTACAGGTGTCAAAAGAAATTCCTCATGTGTGTTCAGGTCCTTTTAACCTACTGGCATGCTGCAGATTTGTTTACTTTGAAACCTTCTTATATATAATAATATAGATATAGATTATATTATATTCATAAATTATTGCTTTGAACTAATTTGGATGGTTGTTTTCCACAATTCCAAATTCTGAATAGAATTGAAAGTTAAAAATACCAGATTTAGAAATATATTTCAGTGAAGTATATGACGGGTGCCAGGCTCTAACTTTGAGCCTCTTTAACACTGGAAGCATGAAAATAAAAAAAAAATACAGGTATGAAACTAAAGAGAAAAAAAAAAAACACCAAAATAATCTTCATTCTCTTTCCTTATTACACCATCATCCCAAAGAAAAGAACTCAAACCTGTAGAGCATTCATAAGGTAATATAAACTATTTCTTTACATCATGGTAACCATAGCAACCAGGTCTCTGCCCCACCCCAAAATCAATAGGCTTCGATCGTCCTCTTTCCTTAATACACCTTCATACTAAACTTGAAAATGACTGGATAAGAACTCGGACCTGTAGAGCGTTCACAAGGTAATGTTAACTATTTGTTTACATCATGGTTATCATGGCAACCAGGTCTCCACCTCACAGCAAAATCAATAGGCTTCATCCTCTATCCTTCAGACACCTTCACACAAAATTTGAAACGATTGAACAAGAACTCGGACCTGTAGAGCGTTCACAAGGAAATCTCTACGGCGGACGCGGCACGACAAGACCAAATCCATAGTACCCTCCAAACCACTGTTCGGGGGATACAATCATAAGAAATAAAAGAAAAACAATAAAAACATCAAAAAAGTACCATGATATAAATTCGTAAAGAATGATATTATGAACATTCACACAAAAAATTACTTTTCCAGAACTTATATGCATAAATTGGCAGATTTAATTAATTTTGACTTTAAAGAAAAATTGGACAATGCAATTTTGTAGTTTCGATTATGCTCTACCTGAATGTGATTGCGCGATCAGTGGCTGAGATCTTAGGGGGAGTTGAATCAACCGCCCCCCCCTCTCCCCGGCCATACAAGACAGAAAAAAGACCGGCCTTGTATAAGGGTTAAAATGGCAAACTACATTGATTTTATCTTCTTGCTTGGAATGAAAGTCAAGCTTTGCCTTGAATTGTCAATAAACCAGGGAATGCCGGCATAATGATCTATATGCCGGACAGCATCAGACTACAGTATTTTTTGCCGAGCCGTGAGCAGTGGAAACTGCGAAACCGTGCACCTTGCCGGATGTTGTGTAAATGGGCCTTTCCAAGGGTATACATACCTGAGTTAAGTTTGGAAAACACTTACATAACAGTTCTGCAGTTATTGTGGTAATGAGTTTTGGACAAATGCTTGGACGTACAAACAGACAGGCTGAAAGCCTAATACTTCTAGCACCACCTTTGGGTATTAAAATACATCTACATATGTTTATCTTGTGTAACTTCCTTTTCAATTTATGTTTCAAAATGGTGAATTTTAATCATTTGAGGCAATATGCCAGAAAGGTGACTTATGCCACATATCTGTCGTACCAAGGCTCGTATTCACCAGACATGCTTTAAAACTTTTCTAACAGGTGACTTAGATCAATGTTAATAAGAATAGAATTGTACCTTTCTTTGATGAGCTAGCTTCTGAGACAGTGCCTTTGCTTCTCTAACTATGGAAGGAGGTAGGGTGGAGATCTCAGCTAGCTTGATGCCTG
Organism: Temnopleurus reevesii; assembly: GCA_036244855.1. Classification (NCBI taxonomy): domain Eukaryota; kingdom Metazoa; phylum Echinodermata; class Echinoidea; order Temnopleuroida; family Temnopleuridae; genus Temnopleurus; species Temnopleurus reevesii. The sequence continues at coordinate 93,502 of BQKZ01000602.1, read as the reverse complement.
TATGTTTGGGAAACAAAAAGTATGTTAATCATATCACGTCAGGTAATAAAATGTACTCTACATTCACAGGAACCTTGCCCCTAGTTTTGCTTTCATTAGCCACAAAGAAAAATATTTCAAGTTTAATCCAAATAATGTTACATAGCTTAAATTTTGCATTTTTTTTAAATTAATGTGCATAACTTGTTGAAGTGCATAAGTATACTTTCATAGCATTGACGATTGCAAAGTGACATGGAGTAGGAGAACCTGGTCCTCTGCCTTGGAATTGAGTCTTAATAGATATGATGATGATGGCTTCTTGTATAGCGCCGGTCTTCGCCACAGCTGGGCGCTCATGGCGCTCAATTACTAAAAAATAATGTCTCACACATTTTAATGTCCTAATTAGTGCAATGGTTTATCTTTCAGTCCAAGAACTCCCAGTTGTGGTACAACTTGGTTATTCTTCTTACGACAAAGTAGTGGGGAACAGATAGGTCTTTAGGTAGGACTCGAAGGTTGATTGCGTCTCTGCTCTCCTGATGAAGTGGGGAAGGCTATTCCACAGTTTTGGCCCAGAGATGTAGAAGGCTCCCCAGGTTGTACGGCTGAGTGATTCCGACAGCAATGTTTGGTCTGCTGATCGGAGACTGCGGGTTGGCTTGTGCTGAGAAATAAGCTCTGATATGTAGGATGGAGATTTGTCATTCAGTGCTTTATAGACCAGGACTCCAAGTTTGTGGACAATTCTCGGGTTTATTGGTAGCCAATGTAGATCACGCAGAATTGGGGTTATGTGTGCATTCTAAGACAGGCTGCAATATTCTGCAGACGTTGGAGTCTTTGGAGTTGATGCTGACTCAAACCCATCAGAATCGAGTTGCACAGCCAATCTTCAGGTCCGCATATATGCTGCCCATTTATCTAACTCTGAGTCATGGCTCGAACACCCGACATCTCTCAAAATTAGTTTGACCGTTACGAAACACCTCTTTTTATTTTGTCATTACTTCTCTGAATTAGCAACAGTTATGATTTGGGTATATTTGTAAAGGAGGATAATCAATCTTTCATGTTCTCTTGTTCATATGAATGAAAAATGTAAAACAGAGAGTGAAGACTTCTGGAACAAATATGGTGTGAAAACAAAATTTACCCTTGGTTACTAATGATTATTTTGTGCATTTTTTAATTTTGAGCCTCATTTATTTTTACATGAGAGTGAAGCTTGAAGTCTTAGCTATCTGAAGAGCTACATTTTATACGGGGGAATATCTTAATCGGGTCAAGAACACAGTTTTCCTACCCCAAGTGCAAAATAGATGTATGAAATCAGGATGACTTTACTGTGATTGGATAACAAGCCATAGCACATGGCGTTTGAGCTATATGATTGGTCAGGTAAGATCACACACAGATTAGACCACCCGCGGCCAGGGAACAGCTGTTGTGTTGAAGGACACGCTCACCATGCGGTCTGTTTCAAATTTCGCGCGCAGTGTGCCTCTTCAGCCAATCAGACAATAGGATTTACAGTTTTCTCACAATTAGAAAATCTCGTTCTGTTTCTTGCTTGGAAAAAGTGTGTTCTTGACCCGATTAAAAGGTGCCGCAATATTAATAATGATAAATTCAGAAACTAGACTCTTTCAGCTTTTATTTGATGTAAAAATTGTTGGGCTCAAAATAAAAAGTTTTGCACAGTGATCAATAGTACCCACAGGACAAATATCATGTTCTGAGTCATTCTTTTCCCCTTAAAATTTCATATAAATTTCAAAATTTTCTATCAAAATTATATAGATTACTAGTCTATGACTCTCCTGCTTTCTAGCAGTGTAGCATCTAAGAAATTTATTCTGCATTTAGAAGGCAAATTTCTGCTACAAAGAAAATCTCACAAATTGCGAGATTTCTCATAACCAGAAGTTTGGCTGCGAGACGACTTCGATAAACCTTGGCCAAAACGAAGGAATCGCGCGGGGTTGACCGGTGACTGTGCAATTGTTTACTCGAGTTGTAACAAAGCCATGAACGAGGAGTTCAGAAACTTTCTTGGTTAGATGCTTGCGGATCCTACCGAGATTGCGAATAGAGATGCAGGCAGCTTTGGCAGCTGCTCCATTGTAAGAGAAGAATCAAAGGTCACTCAAAGGTTTCTCACATGATGTGATGGTACAATCAGGGAGTTGACAATTCTCAGATAGTTGTTACCTTGGCTCGTTGTTGACAGGATCCAATGACAAGGAATTCAGTCTTCTCCTCATTCATCTTCAGATAGTTATTAGATAGCCATATTTGGAGGTCAGCTACACAGGATTCAATGCGCTGAAGACCAGAATCGATGTCATTTTGAGATGGATTGACGGTACAGTAGATCTGTGTATCATCTGCTTTTGATGATATGAACAATGGGTGAAGTGTACATGCAAAACAACTGTGGGCCAGGGACAGAGCCTTGAGGTACACCATACCTCAGCATTGATGACTCAGATCTTGCACCATTGATGGACACATGACTAGATCTTCCAGTCAGGTAAGATTGGAACCACTGTAGTTCAATTCTATTAACACCATAATTATCATTTAGTTGATGAAGAAGAATGTCATGGTCAACAGTGTCAAATGCTGCAGAAAGATCAAGAACTAGAAGAGATATCTTCTTGTGATCCATGCTGGACAGAAGATCATTCTGGACTCTCATGATTGCAGATTCAACACTATGATGGGCACGATATGCAGACTGAAATGTATCATGTAGAGAATTATCCGTAATGTAGGAGCTTAGCTGGTTCATCACTACACGCTCTAGTGTCCTGCTCAGGAAGCTGAGGTTTGAGATTGGTCGATATTTGCTCATGTTCTCTGGATCAAGTTTTGACTTCTTTAGCACTGGGTAGAGTAGAGCTTGGCGGACTTGATTTCCTTGTACACATCTTCTTTACTAATGGTGGTCACGTTTGTCATTTGCACTTCCAATGACTGGTTCCGTGGGCGTTCAAGAAGCAGCTTGATGGTTATTGCTGCATGATCAGCATACAGAATGTCAAAGAAGGGTGGGTCTGATTCCCTACTAATTGGATTCAGGAAAACGCCCGTTCAGAGTAGATTTGAACAATAGAGCAATGCCTCCACCTCGTTTGGCATTGCTACGTGGAAAGTTCTTGAAAGTATACCCCGTTGGAGTAAGGTTTCCTATGATTGCATCATCACCAGTCTTGAGCCAGGTTTCGCAAATGGCCACAACTTCAAGTTTGTTATCAAGCACAAATTCAACAAATTCTGTTGTTTTGTTCTGCAGAGACTTAGAATTGACGGAGCAAAACTTTGCCTTAGTTTTAGAAGGATATACTGTAACTCGATGTGTACATGATCCTGTTGATTGTTGTTGCTTCATCTGATGATGTTTATGTAGGTGAGATCCTCCACGTCGACTATGAAGATGAAGCAGTTTCAGGTCTTTCAAAGTCTGAAACACAGATGGATCAACATGTGTAGTACCACGCACATGTCTCAGTGAAAGAAGCTCAGTACTGTTGTATTGAAAGGCTGGCCTGCACATCCGTGAAAGGGACCTGGGACCGAGGAAAAATCTCTGACAATCTTACGTATAACTGAGGATTTGCAGAAGACTTATCCCCTATCCTTCTTTAACTCGTTCCACGTTTTCTTCGCGTCAATGAACATCCATTGGCCTGTTTCGTTCGCGCTTTTGCACAGATTCGCTTGTGTACAGTTCCCGTACAAACATGTACACTCCCTAAATTGCAATACTCAGGGGGTTTACGGGTGAACGCATAAAGAGTTAATTGAATTTTCATCACAGAGTGCTACTTGTGCAACCTATTCCCAGATAGAATTAGAACTGTGGATGGTTTTTCATTGCAGTTATATACGAGGTTTGAAGATAATTTCCCATTGTGAGGTCCACATTTGGCGGTGATTACTAACACAAACACACACAAAAAATCATATATCCACTTTTGGAGGCGATAAGACATATATGTGTGTACGCTTCTGTGTATGTGCGTGGGCCCAGATAATTTAGCAGAGTACTTACTTCTCTGTGTGTATACATAGCTGAGGTTGCTCTAACCATATTCCAGCCTTATGTGTGTATGTGTAGTATTTTTCTGTGTGTGTGTGTGTGTCTTTAAATGAATTCTTACCATAGTGCTGTTGTGATGTTGTTCCTCTGGATAAGATGTGTGTGTAGTTGAGTCTGTTCTCATCATCTTCACCAATACACTGTTCCACCTGGAAATGATAGCTAAAAACAAAACCAAATAGATATCTCATGGACATGCTGAATGTATGTACTATACTTAATAAACTCAGTGCAATCACTCAAACAAAACATGTGATGATTAAGCAACCCATTACTCATTTCATGGTTGACAATTAAGATTTTATTTATTGAATGAGTTTTTAATCTTTATTTCCATACATGAATTGTTCATCTGATTTTCTTCATTCAATGTGAATATGATAATTCCAGGGGTGGGTTCCCCTAAATTCTGAAGCCACTTGCATCATTAGAAGGGATTACAACCAATACATTGTTACTAAGTCATTGGAGAATTTGTACAAAGCATCGTTTTCATCTTGTACAGAAAAAGACACAATCCCTTCATCAGACAGCTATTTACAATATACAATGTACAATACAATACAAAAAGTTCTTATATAGCGCCTTTTCAAAATATATGGTACAAAGCGCTTATTTATATAGGCATTCAAATAAAAGGAAAAAAAACCCAAGTTATAAGAAAGAATCATTAAATTAACAAATCAGTCATTCTCTGCAGCAATCAATTTTAAAATGATCTATGTGGTTTTGGCACACACAAGCAGCATGCTCCCTCTGACAGCCTGCGACTAGCTTCATATCTATCCCTGGATAGATTGAGATCCCTGAGTTGAATCACCAGATGCCATAAGGAAAGATTGAGATCCCTTGGTTGAATCACCAGATGCCACAGGGAAAGATTGAGATCCCTTGGTTGAATCGCCATATAGCACATACAAGGATTGATAAAGTGGAATACAGGCCATTATTCATTAAAGGGGAACCAACCCCTAGAATAATCGTGCTCTCATTAAATGACGAAAAATTTGATGAACAAACTGTGAAAATTTGAACAAAATCGGACAGCCCGTTCAAAATTTATGACTTTTCGCAGAGATATGATATCCCTACGAATCAGTAAATTTGACGGAATCTGTGACGTCATGTCAGACAACTCCTTATTTAATCTGTATATAGAATTTCACACTTTTTCCTTTTTTCTGAAAAGTTAACAAAATGCCAATTTTTAGTTGGGGTATATTTTTTATTGATCGATTCTGCATGTATTTTGAGAAGAATCATGTTGCAACTTTACTCTAAATTTTATACATTAATCCATCCCTTTTTAAAAAATTCTATGTACAAAATGAATAAGGAGTTGTCCGACATGAGGTCACAGATTTCGAAAGTGTTGCCGAACGTACGCATAGCAGTGATCATCAAATCTCTGTAAATTTGGAAATTCATAACTTTTGAACAGGTTGTTCGATTTGGCTCAGATTTTCAGTTTGTTCATCTGAATTGTCTTCATTCAATGAGAGCATCGTAATTTCCGGAGCGGGTTCCCCTATTGAGTGCATGCTGCATGTCTCCAATTAGTACCTGAACCCTCTCTTTGAGTCATGTCTCAAGAAAAAAAGATCATAAACCTTGAAAATTTTTTGTAGCATACTGGAATTTCCAATAGCCTAAGACAATGAAAATCATCTTATTAGTCCGGGCCGATTTACAAATCTGTCAGATAGAAAATATCCCTTTCGTATGCCCAGATCAAAGAGATCATTTTAATAGTGCTATGTCCAGATGAACAAGACAACTTTCATAGTGCTATGCCCAGGTAAAATACAACTGTTTACGTTTACCTATACCGTATTACTCCAACCAAGAGCACACATCAACATAAATTTCTTGACATGTACCCTCTATGGTGCAAAATAATCTAAGTAAAAATGAATAGTGATGAGAAAATCTTAATCACAATGACCTGCCTACTTTTATACATATTCATGGTTTGTAATTATGTCAACCAAGATAAATAGTTGACCTGTGAGCATGGATTAATTAAAATGTAAGGTTCCTTATCTCTTTTAGTCGTTGTATTGCCATTGATCAATTGATTTCATGGNAATCGTGTTTCCGCTGTTTCCGCTTCCGATAATTGGGTAGTCAATTTATCGAAACGCAAGCTTTCTCCCGATGAGAAGGCGCTGCTCAGCAAGGGGCTTAATTTCGCCATAGCCCCCGCCCGTGTGCCTGCTACTGAGATTATCGCTAAAGTTGAATCCTCCGTTCGTACATTTTCCGCCGAAGCTGGTAGTTCAGTGCGCAGGGAAATTGGTGAGATCTTGGCCACAGCCGAGCCGCCCAAACCCAACATCACGCCCGACATGCGCAAAGCCTTGAAGTCGCTCAAGGATGACAAATCTATTATGATTTTGCCCGCAGACAAAGGACGCGCCAGTGTTATCCTGGATACTGATGTCTACCGCGCTAAGATGTCCGATTTTATTGATTCTGGGCCTTACCGCGCTATTAAGACGTACCCAACTGATCGCCTCTGCCGTAAGCTTACCTCCATTCTTCGCGACTTACAAAAGAATGGGGACCTTGATGATTCCGTTTATCGTCTTTTGAGACCCTCGCAGAAACAGCCGCCCAGGATCTATGGACTACCTAAGATCCACAAACCCGAGGTCCCGCTGCGCCCCATTGTTTCCTGCGTGGGCTCGTTCGCTTACAATACATCTAAGTTCGTCGCCGACATTCTTGCTTCGGTAGTTGGCACCTCCCAGCACGCTGTCTGTAATTCTACATCGTTTGTTGATTTCTTGCGCAGTGAGACCATACTTGAGCATGAAGTTATGGTGTCCTTTGATGTGGTATCGTTATTTACGAACGTACCAATCGATGTCGCATGTGACGCCGCGTTCCTTAGGCTTAGCACCGACGCTACTCTTTCGGAACGAACTCAGCTATCGCCGGCAAAGATAGTTGACTTACTGAAGTTCGTACTTCACTCTACATACTTCATGTATAATGGTGATTTCTTCGAACAACAGGAAGGCGCGGCAATGGGCAGTCCCGTCTCAGCGGTCATTGCCAACCTCTACATGGAGTCATTCGAGGAGCGTGCCCTGAAGATTTGCTCAACCGATTGCGCCCCGAGAGTGTGGAAGCGCTACGTAGATGATACTTTTATCATCTGCGACAGATCATCCGCAAATGATCTGCTCACCCACATGAACGCGCAGCAACCTTCCATTCGCTTCACTATGGAGACAGAAAGTGACAAGCGCATTGCCTTTCTAGACNACTGTCCGTAATTCTACATCGTTTGTTGATTTCTTGCGCAGTGAGACCATACTTGACCATGAAGTTATGATGTCGCATGTGACGCCGCGTTCCTTAGGCTTAGCACCGACGCTACTCTTTCGGAACGCACTCAGCTATCGCCGGCAAAGATAGTTGACTTACTGAAGTTCGTACTTTACTCTACATACTTCATGTATAATGGTGATTTCTTCGAACAACAGGAAGGCGCGGCAATGGGCAGTCCCGTCTCAGCGGTCATTGACAACCTCTACATGGAGTCATTCGAGGAGCGTGCCCTGAAGATTTGCTCAACTGATTGCGCCCCGAGAGTGTGGAAGCGCTACGTAGATGATGATTTTATCATCTGCGACAGATAATCCGCAAATGATCTGCTCACCCACATGAACGCGCAGCAACATTCCATTCGCTTCACTATGGAGACAGAAAGTGACAAGCGCATTGCCTTTCTAGACACCATGGTACACCGCGACTCCGAGGGTCACTTGACCACTACCGTATATAGGACACCCACGCACACTGATCAATATTTAGCCTATGATTCGCATCATTCGCAATCCGTCAAGCGCGGGGTTGTGAAATGCCTCTATGAAAGAGCTTCATGCATCGTCTCCAAACCCCAATGCACGGCAGCAGAGAAGCAACACGTAGATGCGGCGCTTTTGACTAATGGCTATCCCGAGTCATTTATCAATCGCACTTTCAGGAAGAAACGCGCCCCTTCCGTGGAACCAGCTCGTTTTTAGTCTACCGTAGTTCTCCCGTATGTTGGTAGCATCGCACACTTACTCCGCCGGCGCTTGGAGAAGAGTGATATTCGCGTCGTATTCAAATCCGATAGCACCATTCGTAACCAACTGGTCCACCCGAAGGACCCGGTTCTACCTGACAGGCGCGATGGAGTTGTCTACAAGATCCCATGCTCAACCTGTGATAAGGTTTACATTGGCGAGACTGGTAGACCTGTCGGGGAACGTATGCGTGAACATCGCCGCGATGTTCAACACAGGCGAACCGAAGGCTCAGCTGTGGCCGAGCGTGCTTGGTCTGCCGAGCATCATCCCGGCTGGGATAAGGTCAGCTGTGTCGCGCAAGACAAACATTGGTATACGCGCCGTGTGAAAGAAGCGATTCAGATCCGTTTGCACTCAAACAATATCAATAGGGATAACGGCATTGACATCCCTAATGAGTGGCTTTCTGCCATTCAACGCCACGCAACGAACCGATTAGAACCAGTTTGAGATATCGCGCCCCCTGCCGCCACGGCGGGGGACAATGACGTGCCCGTTCGCCCCCTCGACGTCGGCATTGGGAACAATAGCGCCCCCGCTGATTGGTCAACGGCAACAACCAATCACGGCACTAGGAACACACACCCGATCGCTCCAGGCCTCTCCCGAGGCAATATAAGGCGCGCACAGCGCAGTCTATCTTCATATAGTTTGATAAAGGCTAGCAGATAGCAGCCAAAACGTCACTATACTAACGTTCTACGTTTGCACATCGTGAGACAACTGTTCAACTTTCTTCAATTATTCTTCACCACGATGAACCTCTTTCAAGCCATAATTACAAACCTTATTTTACAAAAATATGAGCACTTTTTCTTTCATTTGTTCTAGTAATGTAGTATTATTTTCATATAGATTGGTTTAAATCATTGATATTGAGATCAATGGATCATGTGCAAGTCTCAGATGAAGCAGATGATGCCATACGTTTTTGCAGAGTAATGATGTTTTTGCTGAGGAGAGTTCCCTTGCCTCATTCCCAAGCAAGGAGTTTCTTGTTTCACCTCCTCCGCAACCAAGTGGGAAGAATTTAGCCTTCCTCAGGCAGAATGTAGATTGTCAGTCAGCAGATTTCAGCAACGATGCGGAACCTGTACAAGTTATACCCGCCGTACCCAACAAGATCCTGGTC
>BQKZ01000602.1:35870-65344 GCA_036244855.1 Temnopleurus reevesii | reverse complement strand
AACATTTTGTGCTCTAAATCACAAAATACTGGTGATAGAAAGCTAATTTTTGGTATGAGCATTCCTGATATCATATCTAACAATTTCACATATCAAAAATTGCACTGACAAATTTAATTTCTTAAGTTTTTTATTGTTTTTTCAATTTCCTATGTATTTCACTGTTTTTTCGCCCTTTAGTTGTCTATTGTTTTCTGAGCAAAATTCAATGTAAATACTTTTTCAAGCATATAATTATGCAAAAATTAATTGATTTTAGCCACTGAAAGCAAAAATATTAATTTCTATGTGAATTAATTGAAAATCACAATTTGTATCGACTTTGTACACAAAATCACGTTTCGAAGCAGTTTTGAGGCTGAAATGCGTGTATAAAATGATACGTAACAAAACGGTTTTAAAAATTGCGGGAAACTTGAAAGAAAAATGTCAGTGAGCCGCTTTATCAGAATTTTCGCGGCGAAACAATCACGAAATCCGTTGAGGGGGGGGGTTTCTTTGTTTCCCCCCTCACCAGCCTAGTTAGTGTTAAACAAGTAGACCAAACCATGTTATCGCAAAAGCAAAAAGGATACAGAATTTATTCAGAGAATATTTTATCTCTGTATGACCTTCATCAACGAAAAGTTGTACCAGATAAATCATTGACAACATTGATTAATATCCAAACCCTAGACAGAACGAAAAAAACTACCCAACTTTACCTAGTTTACTAGATAAATCTTGGTCATAGCTACAACTGAAGAAGCAGTTCAAACTATGCCTGGAATTCATAATGAAAAAGAATTTTGGTTCAGAAAAATGATGACAGTCAGATATCGGAAGTAACTTTTTCTCAAATGTATACATGTATATCCAATTCAGAGAGAGCGGGATGGTATATGTGCCAATGTAGTTGGTTATAAGAAATGGAATAAAATGGCTGGCAAAGAGTTAAACCCATTCCTGAGAATCTTACTTATTTGTAGACTAATGTTGAACCTAAAGCACCACACAGTTCATCAATCTACACCAACTATCATCACACCCCTAGACCAACTATTACCCCTAGACCAGCTATCATCCCACCTCAGCTATTACTCCACACCTAGACAACATTGCATCGCTTTCCAAGGGTAACTATTATCCCACCCTGGACCAATTATTATCTCACACCTACACCAATTCATATGTTTAATCCCAACCCTAGATCAACCTTTTTCCCACCTCTGGACTATGTTCAGTTCTGCTTTTAGATCGACTAGTATGGTTGGTCATCTCTCAAGACCAACAGGTATGTTTAGTCCCACCTCTAGACCAAGTATATTTAATCCCGCCTTTCCACCAACTAGTATATTCAATCCCGCCTTTCGATCGACTGGCATGTTCAGTCCAGCCTCTAAACCAACTTGTATGTTTAGTTCAGCCTCTAGACCAACTAGTATGTTTAGTCCCGCCTCTAGACCAACTTATATATTTAGTCCCATCCCTAGACCAACTGGTATGTTAAGTCCCACCCATATACAAAATCTTATATTTAGTTTTTATTCATACTTCCAGGGTGAAGGAAGAAGCATTTGTTTCAATGTCATCATCGCACCCAATCCTTGTGAAGACTTGATCACAGATCCTGAATGATGCATACTCTGCAGGGACATAGCATCCAATCTGAGCCATAATCTGCAATAGAGCTATCTGCTTCAGATATGTGGACTTCCCACTCTAAAAGATACAAAATTAAATGAATTAATGCGCACGATTAGGAAAAAACAATAAAACAAAAGAGCATAAGATTAATATTTCTACAAGCAATAAATCCATCACTGGGTTTGAAAAAACAGCTAGGATGTTAACCCTTTGAGTGCATGTTCATTTGCATGGTGACTTTGAACTACTTTCAAGGTTATGCCATTGTGAATTTAACAAGTTTTTTTTTCTGGAGTTTGGAGAGGCAAACTGTGCATCCTGTGGAAGCAAATTGTGTATCCTGTGGAAGCAAACTGTGTGTCTTGTGGAAGCAAACTGTGTATCCTGTGGAAGCAAACTGTGTGTCCTGTGGAAGCAAATTGTGTACCCTGTGGAAGCAATCTATTTATCCCAGGACAAGAACTGCAAATCCTTAATAAATTTAAAAAAACCACGCCATTACCTGGTCAGTAAATTCCCTAGGAGCATGGCAATGAGATCTTATCTTTCCATACGGGCAAAAACTGCCTTATAGGCTTTTGGTTAAACTGTCAGGAATCTTAAAGGATGACTCCACGCCAAAAATTTCTTGCGTTGATTGAAATTGCAAAAATCAGACAAACATATCAAAAAACTTTGAGCAAAAAAGGAAAACATATTAGAAAGTTATGAATATTTGAAAAATATCTAGAGATTTTTTAAAACAGTTATATTCTTAGCAAATTGGCAACTTTGGGTCACTTGACATGACATGTTGATGGCGTAGGTTNGCAATTTTTTCACAGATGGTCGAAAAATATTGCTAAAATGCCCTAACTATCTGCAATATCTCCCTTATTATTGCTCCAAATTATTCGTCCTTGACATATGTTGTAGCACGATAAATTCCCTTGAACATGGGTCACAGATCTGAAGTACAATCACGTGATTCAAGTTAAATACCCAACGTTTAATTTCAAAAAGTTTAATTTCTTTCTTCTATTATTAGGTTGTCTGTCGTAATCGACAGATCACCTATTGTTTTTGTACTTTTCCCAAGTTTTTATTGCCAAAATATTTGTCAACGATAGCTCAAAAATTACAAGGTCATAAGCAATGTCATTTCAGTCATCTATCGGGTCTATCGAGGACACGTTAATGCACCCATTGTGTTTCCGAATGGTCAATGATGACGTCATCTAGACGCCATTTTGTAAATTTACAGTATCAACAATAACTTCATCAATAATTCCCTAAAATCAATCAAATTTACATGACATAAACTTCAGGTCAAGGGTCATCGAATGCCACCATGAACATAAATTTGCACATTGGAATGTGTGCACGTAAACGCGCGTTGAAATTTCAAAATGCTCTAAATGACCTAGGATCAAGTCTCCATACGTTTCAGACAATTTCCAGGATTTCAAAAATTTGCGCGCGCATGGGTACGTTATAATTTATATAACCGTTATAATTTGTCGAAATGGCATTACACATTTATTGAAATCTCTCAATTACATTGTCAATAATGGTGATCTCCCGCCCAGATTTTGATATGTTGCAGCAGACGAAATATGCTATGAAATAAATGCTCAGTATTTGTCAGTCTGACAACGTTAACCCAGTGTATTTTAACAATATATATGGGCATGTCAATTTCTAATCTGCGCGCACACATGTTAGCTAAGTCTCCAAGCTAGGTTTGTATGTGGAATTATTGAAGCCCCTGAAAACAAGTTCTGTCGATTAAATCGATGGAAATTGGGATGATGGATAGCGAGCAAGGAGAAGGATGTGAACATAATTTTCATTCACATTGCACTTTTACATAGCCAGACTGTAATCTACATTGTTTTTCTTTAAATAGCAGCGTCTAAACTTTAAGCGACCTTGTGTCCCGGATCTTTAACAAAAGAGACTAGTACATTACATAGCAAAGATTGTTTAACTCTCCACAAGCTTTTAGTGTATATGATCCAACCTAACGGTTGTGATCACCATTTGTGATCGCCATGAAGGCAAATTTCAACAAATGTTTTGGGCTTGCTGTAATTATTTCTTGGATAATATTATTCACATATAACGTCAACCTGTATTCGCTGTAAACCGGACCATAACTTGAAGATTTTACTTGATCAAGCAATCCAGACATTCGTTTACCTGTTTGTCAATAAAATGTTTTTNAAGTTGAAAATATTTGCAATTCTCTCAACTAGAGCAATTCATTATATGAATAAATATTATTATTGATTGTTTATTAAAATCATATTCATTCAATTATTTAGCATTTCATCTTTCATACAAGACTTATTTCCAAGCTATACATTCCTTGATCATAATTGTTGAATATATATTAAATTCAATTCATCAACAAATAGGAATTTGCTCTAAAGATTAAAAAAAAGGAATAAAAAGGAAGATACATAAGAAGTCAATTGTAGAAAAGTGACGAACCTACGTCATCACCATGTGATGTCACGTGACCTAAAGTTGCCAATTTGGTAAAAATATAACTAATTGAATTATACGTAACTTCTTTATTTATTGTCCGATCTTGCTCAAACTTTTTTTGATCTGTTTGTCTAATTTTTTTCCTTTTAATCGGAGCAAGTTATTTTTGGCGTGGAGTAACCATTTTAATTCTTATGTGCACTATGGAAATGAAGGTCAAATAAACTGGACAGACATATAGCTCTCCATTCCAACCTTCAGAATGGTCTAGCAGATAAAACAGAGCACACTCACTGTTATTCAGTTCACATATGACACCCACTCTACATTTCATTGTAGAAGGAATGAATCTTCTTTGTCTACCAAAGTCATGGTAATAAAGTTTTGAATAACATTTCCAAATAATATGAGCTGAGATTTTCACATTGGCTTTAGTTTCACAAATATTGCAGTGACCTCACCAAAATTCATTCTGTATGATTTATATTTTTATGTCTACAAATGCTCTTCAAACATTAAATCCCCAGTCATATAGAAACCCTGACTCTACATGATTCAGCTTAGTTCGTATTCTAGTTGTGTCTACTGTACTCTGAGTTGCATGTTCCTCTCTATTCAGGGGAAGTTAAGCAGGTTAATCAGGACTCAACTGGACGAGTTGTGTTGATTAGTTTTGTATTGAGGCTTCTATGTGACTGGGGCTTAAATTCACAACAAGCTAATTGTTAAACTGGCCCCCAAACAAAGAATTAATTCGCTATTGGCAATTGTCCAGTTTTATTCCCTGCACGTTCAAACATGGAAAATTGTGGAGATATGGGAAGATTCCTACTTACCATATTTGGTCCAGTGATAAGCAGGAAGTTGCTTTCTTCTGATGCGTACTGAAAGATGAAAATAATTAGCATTTGAATATCATTTGAAATATTATTCAGACAAGTGATGCAATATGTGAGACACAACTCCTATACATGCAATACACAGTGACACACAACTCTTATACAAGTGATACACAGTGAGACAGAACACTTAAATATGAGAATACACTGTGAGACATAACTCATATAAAAACTGAATGGAAATACAGAGCTTGTACTTTTCACTCATGATATAGTTGAGAACCAATCCTAAGCAATATGAAATATGTTGCAAACAATAACAAGAAAATGAAAGTAATGACGTACATATCATGCAATACGATATGCCAGAATGCCTATATGTGCTAAAAATATTGTCACATTTAGATTAAATACTAGTTGTCTTTACTTTCGTATTTCAAGTCCAGTTTGTCTGTTTGGCATCAGAAAGGTGTCAACTAATTTGGGCTATTTCAAACCTCCTCGATCCTGCTCCCACAATGCCCTGGAGTTGTGTGGGATTGGGTAAAACTTACCAAACCAGATAGGGATATAACACAATTTGTAGGGTTAGAATCCTCCTAACCCAAGAATTTCCTGGTTGAATGCCCTTCTGGCTCACAAACCTAACATACATACATGTACATCTTAAATTCCAAATAGCATAGTAAGACTAAAATGTCCACGTTCTGTTAAATTATTTAAAAATGTAATGAGTAGATGTAGAACCTAATTGAAGACATGTCGTCTAGTGATGGGGTTTAATCCTAAAATAGGAAAGAAAGTTTCGCTACTCTTCAGGTACCATGGCACGAAATGAAATAAGACCTGGTACCTGAAGAGTAACCGGCTTGGTTAAATTAGAGTTTTGCATGATCACGCACAAGTGTTATGATTCCGTAACCGCACCTGTCATATTCTCTCTCGGCGACTTTAAACGAGTTCACACTTCACATGCAACGCAATGTAAAAAAGCTCATCCCGCTACTAAACCGTTCATCCTCATCAACTTCAACAAGCTTTTTTAGTGGTGCACTCTAAATTTGTGATCAACCTGAAGCAAAGAATTTCTAATCGATTGTCGTTAGTCTTTTAGTTTTAGCAGGATAACTTTAAAATTCAGAATATGTTACTTACAATATTTGTGCACCTTTGATAATACGGCAGTTAGAAGTACACAACAGTTGTATCGCGCGATACGCTCTCAGTGCACTGTCTTTGTCAACTAGACCTTGTTATGTTTCAAGCTTTATGATTACTACAGCCTGCTGGATGATTGGATATTTTTATGCCATTTTTCATTATGTTGTATGTTTTCCGCATTTGAAACCTCCTGGAAAGCTTCCTTATATTGTTGCTGTCATTAGTTTGTTTATTGTTTGATCGTATTGGACCACATAAGCATGATAAGGTTGTTTTCCCCCATTTTCAAGGACAAAATCTGCTCTCCATGAGCTCTTTTGATCATGATGATATTTGTTAACTGAGCACAAAATAAATTAGGTAATTATGTAGTACTTACTTTTCCATGATCTTTAGATTTTACCCCATCCAGAAATCACAACTTATCTTTCTATACTCCAACCGGGGCTCTACATTTGAGATGAAAAATTTGTTTGGAGGGACTTGTACAAAGCATGGCATTTTAATATTGCGTAACAAGTAAAACATCTTCTCTTGTACACTCTCGCGAGATGTAAACTTCCCATCGCCTAACACTGAGTTTTTCATCTTCCTTTTTTTCTTCTCTCTCCTTTTAACCATAGATTCCACTCTCTTTCGCACACATGTTTCTCATCCATTGACTTGAAACAATACACAGACACACACCCAGCCATCTTGCATGCAGTGTCGCGCGCGGACGACACTCTCATTTGGTCCAGGTGTTGTCCCCGTTCAATTCAATACACACAGCACGGCCAGATTGCCGCATTATTCATACCATGATTTAGGAAAACGAATTCATTAGTCTAGTGCACGTTGTGAACACCCGGGGGAACATTGCCTCGTTTCGCTGTCCGATCACGGCTTAGCCTAATCATGCTCCACCTTGTTTAATCCAAACTGGTAACAAGACCTTCTTTCTTATTTGAGGTTAAACATCATCACTAGAGAACCTTGTCTTCACTTGCATTCTACTTCTCCTCATTTCGTTTATATTATACTTATGTATTATATAAACCTAGGTGTCAGGATTGCAAACACATTATTACTCATACCATCGTGAAGATTGGCAATCGTTAAACTGTTCATCCGCAAAGGCACAACTGTGATTTGATCAATATACTAAACTCCATCTTCTGTGCATGATGTCCCAAAGCGGTTTATGTTGGCGAGACCAGTTGCAAATTTCTATTGCATTTCAACAACCACAAGTCATCAATCCAGAAACATCGAACCAATCTGCCTGTTACCAGACATTTTTTCACTACCAGATGTAAAGGTGTGTTTGCTTGACGGAGGTTATCTTTCTACCGAAGCAAGAAGGATCGCTGAGTTGGGAATCATCGCAGAGAGCATGAGTCCGAGGGCGAGGGTATGAACCATGATCTATCGTTCCCGAGTGGTTACACGTTTTTCCGCTAGTTGGTCTCTCGCCTCCATAACTCCTGCCTTTCTGTGAGGACATATAGCTCAGCACTGTCTTGGTTAATGTTAAGCTTTACAAGTGCTAAACTTGCTGGTACATGTATGTTATCATTGCTGTTTTACTCACTCTTCTTTTATAACATCGTTTCACTTGAACAGGTGGATGATAAGGGATCTAGCCTTACTATATTGTTTGGAACAGGTGAATAATACAAAATCTAGCCTTACTATATTGTTTGAAACAGGTGAATAATAAGGGATCTAGCCTTACTATATTGTTTGGAACAGGTGCATGATAAGGGATCTAGCCTTACTATATTGTTTGGAACAGGTGAATAATAAGGGATCTAGCCTTACTATATTGTTTGGAACAGGTGGATGATAAGAGATCTTGTCAAGGATGGGGTGTTTGGCTTGCTTGATGGCTAGGGTATCTGTAAAGTCAGGTCTCACTGTGGAAAAAATGAAAAGAAAAACAAATCACTGGGCATTGGTATCAATCAATTGATTCATTTTATAGAATGTATTGTTCTTGAGAAATTAATTCATGCTGTAGTAAAAATTCTCTATTATCAATTATTCAATTAAGATAATCCACTGCATTTTAAACCTGAAGACACATTGCAAAAATATTGACAATTTCATGCATTAGCAATTTAGATATTAAACCAATCACATTCTCATCTTTAAGGTACTTCCACATCACTAAAAGATGCAAATTCTCTTTATTTTCAAAGCATTTTAACATCTAAATAGTTATGTAACAAAGAAAGCACACTTTTTTATGAGAACATGTTTCAAAGTGTTTAAAGTTAGGGTTTATACCAGATTTGGAACAATCATGTAATATGTAAAAACAAAAAAACAAAAATCAATGGCGATAGAAACAAGTTTTCATGATTGTTCCAACTCTTATAGAAACCCTAAATTTATGTAGTGTTGTTAAGCTGAAGATGAAGTATGTTCCCTTTAAAGAATGCTCTCATTGAAAAGCTGTGTTTTCTTTATTATACTAATATTTAAACTCATATTCCTTTTTTAGTATTTTACATTATCAATAAATATACTTTCATTCTTACAAAGTATTTTAAAATAATGTTTTGTGTTCTCAAATATAAAGTAAAGTGTAAGAGATGATTTATGAAAGCTGAAATAACTTCAAAGAATCATGCTAATTAGCTCAGTATCTAGAAGCTTATCAATCAATCTTGGAGTCATGATTTCCCATAGAATACAATCACCTTATTCAGATAGTGTACACGGATGGGCAAGGAAATCAACTCAAGTACTTACCGTATTCAGAGAGTGTACATGCATGGGCAAATGACACCAGCATATCAATCATGGACACACATTCGGCAAGCTTGTACAGACAGCCAACATGCTCTCGGATATCATTCAGCAGTTGACTCACAACACTGGAAGTAAAGATTATCAAGGAAAGAATTGTCTAAAAATAGTACGGTACCTTAACATAAAAATTACTTAAATAGCCTTTAACTTGGTATACATTAGCTCCCATAGCAATAAAGAATGATATTCGAAGTACTTAACCTTTTATTAAACAAAAAAGAACTGGTCCAGCCCAAACATATATCAGTGAACTTCTTGCAATAAAAACAGAGAAACAATCTTACAGGCTTCGCAGCTACCGTACATGACATTATGCTCCTCAGAATGCCTTCATTTAGAACTACAGTAGTGTATAACCTGTCTGGGTGATCTTGCTTTTGTCATCACGGCAACAAAACTCTGAAACAACTAGCATGAAATTTTGGAATATTCTATCAATACGTTCATTTAAAACAGCTCTCAAAACATAATTATTCAATAACAGTTTTCACTAGATAGGTTTTAGCTTGTTAATAGATGATTTAACCAGATAGCAACTGAACCGCCTGAAACCTTCCCTTCTATTACTCACTGAACGATCGAAAACCTTCCATCGCTTTCAACATGCTTTTGTATCAAAATTGCAACCATATTCATGGGGCTATGAATGATAAATTCAGTATGTGTGCAATCTTTATGTTCTTAAGAAAACAATCCTACCAAGAAAACTATGAACATGCTCAGAATTATTTCAAATTGTCCATAAAAATCTTATGGGGTGTTGTTCAATGGTTTAAGAGATCGTTTGTACAAAAGTGAGTTATGCTACTGTTTTGTTTGATTCATGTCAACATGACTATTTTGTAAGGTGAGGTGAATGGGTACCTGGCAGGAATATTTATTCCCTGAAATGCCATGTGCACCGCGGATGGCTGCCGGGTTAAAGCCAGGGTAATAAAAATGTAAAGCGCCTTGAGCACTTAGCAGAGTGGATACGTGCGCTATATAAATTGCATCTATTATTGATGCGCAATTGTGTACATTTGTGCACAATTGTCATTATATTTTGTACTTATATACTGCATCGCTTTAGCAAACCTGTTTACCATGATATAAAACTGGACAGGTGTGGGGTTAACTTGATTGGTACATGTAGGTCTCCTGCTCCTGCCAATGAAAAACAGATGTTTAAAATCAGCTTTGGGACTGTTATCTGCATCATTCGGACACACAGGAAGCAGGAAGAGTATTCTGATTCTTCCTTTCGAGTCCAACATCTACACAAAGTCACATCTATTAAATGTTTCGCCAGAATTTGGCACATTTTAGGCCCTTTCTATTTGCAGACATCAGGTTGTCTTAAATGCACTTTTCTGATAGATCCGGGCATTGAAGAAGGTGTTGCATAGTTTGCAAAGCACCGCATTCCAACATCTACACAAAGTCGGGTCTATTAAATATTTTGTCAGAATTTGGCACATTTTAGGTCCTTTCCATTTGCAGCAGCACCGCAGTCCAACATCTACACAAAGTCAGGTCTATTTTAGTGCTTTGCCAGAATTTGGCACATTTTAGGCCCTTTCCATTTGCAGCAGCACCGCAGTCCCACATCTACACAAAATCAGGTCTATTTTAGTGTTTTGCCAGAATTTGGCACATTGTAGGCCCTTTCTATTTGCAGCCATCTTTACTGCACTGTTCTGATAGATTCGGGCATTGAAGAAGGTGTTGCATAGTTAGCAAAGCACCGCAGTCACAATTTGCATTGTCATCATCAGTGTATTCCCACTTTCAAAAGTTGTACTTGCAGCAACCCATTACTGTTTGAAGTCGATAGAGAGCCTTCCAAGTCGCCCTGTCTTGTTTGTGCCCTATAGGCAGCTTGTCCTTTGATGGGAGGGGGAGCTTTTCGTGATGGTGGTTACTGCTGCGCCTCTCTTCCCATAGCCTACACCTGGTAACAGATGGAGATTCAGTCAGGGGTTGAACTGAGTGGAGGAAGCTTTTTCGTGACTTACGACGTTTCTGTGAAGGTTGTGAGTTGAAACAGGGGTGGCGACTGTCCTCAATTTGCCTGAGACATTCCAAACTACTGGATACTGACCGACGTACACCAGGTGGAGCAATGCCAGACAAGACATACAAGCTATCAAGATTTGTAGGTTTCAAAGAACCAGTGATAGTTCTGCAATAGTCAATTTGGACAGGATCGAGCTTCTTTGAGTGGGAGGATCTTTCCCAAACTGTACACGTATACTCTGCAACAGAATAACATAGTGCCAAAGCTGTTGTCCGTAATGTTGATGTACTCGTGCCCCAGGAGGAGTTTGCAAGCTTCCGTAGGAGAGGTTGATATGGGTTCTCACTTTCCCCTTTGTCTTCTCAATATGCTCTTCGAAAGAGAGTGACCTATCTAGTGTGACACCAAGGTACACAGGTTGTTTGCAGTGGTCAAGAGGAGTCCCGTTCCATGTAAGCGTCAATTTCTTCCCGGCATCACTGTTATGTAGATAGAATAAGCTAATCTTGGTCGATCTTGGTTGGTTTTCCATTGAGGTGCACAAAGAAACGTCTGTTTCCAAGCAGCAGTTGGACAAGTTTGGTATAAAGATGAATGTCACCTGTCATCTTGAACAGCTTGTTGAGGAGTAGTCGATGATTAACGGTGTTGTAGGTAGCAGTAACATCAACAAATACTATGCCAGTAGGCTGGTTTTTCTCATATCCATCTTCTACAAACTGGGTCAGGTTTAGAACTTGTCCTGTGCGTGACTTTCCAGGGCAAAATCCTGCCTGCTCAGGGATTAGATGGTTCACCACAGTAAGGCCAAGCCTGGTCAGGATGAGGCGCTCAAAGAGTTTGTAGACATGGCATAGAAGGTAGATTGGTCTATACTATCACTCTAGCTTTCCTTCAGATCTTAGGAAGTCCGGACTGGTAAACACAATTATCAAACGAGGTAAGAAGTCAAAGTTGGGCAACTGTTCCAAAATGCTTGATTTACTCTGTCCGGATGTCATCAAGGCCCAATGCTTTGCCATTCTTCAGGCTGATGATTAGAGTCGCCATGAGATTCTAAGGAGGATGTTCCTTTTGTTGAAGTTTATGCCAAGGTTTGCCATTCAACAGAAGCTGGTGAGCAACCTGGTTAGCAGTAACATTCCAATGCACTTTCACTTGTTTAGGATCGTTGTTGATTTTCTTTATTGTTGATCAAGCTTTTTTGCTGTAATGTGTCATATCGACACCCTCCATGAGTTTTTGCAATCATTATGATTTCCTTCGTTCTTCAGCAATGGCTGAATGGCTGTCATAAGCATCTCCCCTGCAGTCACGGTGTCATCTGAGAAAGGATCCTCATTGTAGAGCTTCAAGTACTTGTCATAGAGGGTAGCAATGTCTGCAGAGATTCAAGGGATGTAATATTCTCTGCATCCTCGAGGGATATGCTTCTTTGAAATCGCTTGTAACACATCAATGAATTTCTCGTAGTTGGTCGGAATAGGGTCAAGATCAGCAAGGGCTTCACCTAGGGCATAAGTAAATTTCTCTCAGTTGGCTTTCTGGGGTACCACAGCTGCAGCAACTTCAACGATGATTGGTCTGTGTTGAGAATGGGGTATGGGATCCAATACATTCTTCTTGCTAAGAACAGATATACGTTCAGTCGTAAAGATCAGGTCTGGATTATATCCTCTTCTCCATCGGCAGCTGTTGAATGAAGGAGGAAGTTTTGCATCCCATGATACCATCATTGTTTTATTCACTGTAATCCCAACTGGTGCCATGAATTTAAAATCACCAACAATGATGTTGATCTGCTGGTAAATGAAGCTATGTGGATCTTTGAAAGAGAAAGTTGTGCCAGGAGACTTGTACACAGATGTCACAGATAAATTTCCCATGCTGATCGACAAAATCTCCATGTTGTCACTGTCAGTTAAAGATGTCTGGTCGATGGTTATGTTATGTTTGGTATAAATGGCGCTGCCTTTCTACAGCAAGCTTCATTCCTGGTATTTTAGGACGGAGTTGTTGCTGGCCTCTGTGTGTCTCATGTGGACATAGGATGTTGCAGTCATAGTCATAACAGAGTTTTCAAATCAGTTGTCCCTTCACTGAAGAAAACCCTTTAGTCCTCCTGCCAGGTCGGGATTTGAGGCCTAACTTTACAGTTTGGTCTATAGTAGTTTTCTGAACGAATTATGATGGGAAAAATATTCAGTTTGAAGAATCTGGTTGCTGACACACTGTCAGCATTGAGCATTTTGAGATATGTGAAGTAATCCAAAATGGCCGTCGTGTGATGGCATTTTTCACAATATTGGCAAAATATCTACCAAAAATACAATACTACTCCATGCTAATAAAACTAAATCATAACGTATTAATTTTCCTTTTTAATGATACCAAAATATATGGAATCAGTAATAGAAATTGTTATGTATTTTGTGTTTGTTTCAGAGAATTTTCATTTTTTTCTAGAAATATGAGATGTACCATTGTCTTTGTCCCTCCATGAATCAAACATTTCTTTAGCCTATGATTTGGAAACTCCTAGAAAACTGCACATATGTGTGACTAATACACTCGCCAAATTTCAAAGTCGGAACTTGTCACACTTTGGAGTGGTAGAATTATTGACCTGACATTTTGATTTTAAGAAAATCTGCAAAAAAGCAAAAAAAGACACCCAAAGAAATTTGCCCATTGTTCCCACCTTGTCGCGGCCGAAATGTCGGGGCAACTGTTTGTTCGCACCCAATATACAGGGTATATAGCACGGAACACACTATGGCAAAGTGATATAGGTCAATCTCATTCCACACCGATTGCAGTTGGAGCATTTCCGGATATTGAAATATCATATTCATATTTTTCGTCCTTAACATTTCATCATACTAATTTACAAATGAGTGCTATCTTGCCTGCAGGAGTAGTAGGTTGTCTCAAGAAAGTTTTCAATATTTTCATCATCATTTTCATCATCATCCCTCGACATTTGCTCCTCTGACAGTTGCTCCCGCGACATCAGCTCCTACGACAATTGCTCCCATGACAATTGCTCCAGCGACATTTGCTCTGCAAATTGTCGCGGAGCAAATGTTGCATTTTGAGGAGCATTTTGAGGAGGAGCATCTGTCGCAGGAGCATCTGTCGGGTTACCTATCGAGCTACGTCATATGTAACCAAATACAATTGTCTCAAATATATATTTAAATCGCATCTTCATCATTTGTTTTTTAGAAAAACTTACTTCTACTGGTTATGTTTACTGGTTTTGCTCATAGACGATCACGTTGTAATTTGGCTACGTTATCTCAGGCAATTATGGTAACTTCTTTGTCCTTTTAAATCAGGTGAATTTTCAAAAACTGCTATAAGTGCTACAAATGGAAATTTCAAATTGATATATTCAAATTAGCATACAATTAGTTTCACCTCTCATTTTGATCGATTTCCCATACACAATAGTGTAATATTATATATTTTTTCCATAAATTTAAAATATAAATGATTCTTCTAATTCTTAAGAAAATATTAGCAGTAGTTTTATTAGTCTCCTATTGTTGAGAGGAGGGTTCCCCAAAACAGAAGCCTGAAGCCCCTATCTATTTATTTGCACCCCATTTCTACCTCCCCCTATTTTATCCAGATTTTCTTCTCCCTTTTTTGATATTCGTAACGAGAATGAAAATAGTAAGAAAAATGCTATGGGAAGCTAAAGGAAAACATCAAAAAGATAAAATATGACAAATGTGCAGCTGCAATATAAAAGGAGAGAGAGAAATAAAAGAACAGTTCAGAGTAGGAATATGACATTTAACTCTAAAAAGACTGGGCTATTTTGGAGGCTAGGAAGACTGGGAGGGAAAGGCCCCCCTTAAGATCTCGGCTGTCGGTCGCGCGATTGCCGCAAAAATTTGCACGCTAGTAAAGTGGAATGTAAACTCGAAGACTGTATAGTTCATTTTTCGGGATAATTTCCCAAATTCATTAATTATGCTAATTTATGCATAAATGCATGTTGATTTCCTATTTTTTTCTTTAAGTCCCAAAATAATCCTTCTGCAGTTTTAATTTTTGGCATGCATGTTTCGCTTGTAATTGGAAATAGTAAGGTGAAAAAAAATTCAGAAAATTTTTCATTTCCATACGTATTTTATTGTTCTTTTTAATTTCTTGTGTATTTCTATGTTTCTTTGATCTTTTGTTTTTCATTGTTTTTTTCTTATTGCAGGAAGTATTTAAAGCATATCTATGCTAAATAAATATATTCCTGCCAGGAAAAGTGAAAACATTGTTACTTCTTTGATTTATAACAGAAAACTCAATTTGCTTTGACTTTGTACACAAAATCATGTTTTCAGGCACTTTTAGGGTTGACAAACTTTTTTCAAATGCGCGTAGCGCAACAACCGTAAACCTGGGCGCGCTAAATTTGGTCTCAAAAGTTGCGCGATGAAAGAAAAAAATTGTCTGAAAAAATTTGTGGTGAAATAATTTCACGTTTCGGACTTATCGTGTGAAACGTCTAGGGGGGGCCTAAAGCCCCCCCCCCCCCCCCCCCCCCCCCCCCCCCCCCCCAGTCCTGTTAGGGTTAAAATACCTACCTGGTCAGAGAGAAGCAATGCTTAGTCCTACAATCTGACAATAGTATTAGTAGTAGTAGTAGTAGAAGAAGAAGAAAATTAGTAATAGTAGTACATGTAGTAGTAGTAGTAGTAGTAGTAGTAGAAGAGAAGTAGTAGTAGTAGTAGTAGTAGAAGAGAAGTTGTAGTAGTAGTAGTAGTAGTAGTAGTAGAAGAGAAGTAGTAGTAGTAGTAGTAGTAGAAGAGAAGTTGTAGTAGTAGTAGTAGTAATATTTGCCGTCATGTTTGTTGTAAGAAAACGTGATGGGGGAGGAGGAAGATTAAGAAAAGAAGAAGAATGAGGAGAAATTTGAGAGTAAAGTTAAAGAATGATTAATAAAAGAAGATTAGCAGACGGAAGAAGAAGAAAATAGGATTAGTACATGTAGAAGAATATTAAAGAGAAGAAGAGGAAAGGAAAGAAGAAAAGTTCATGAATAGTTTAGGGAAATCTAGAAGAGAAGATGAGGAAGGAGAAGAATGTGAATGATGGTGATAATGATGATGATGATGATGATGATGGATGAAGAAGAAAGGAATGAAAAGGAGGTCCATGAGGAATTTGAGGAAATGGGGAGGAGAGGGGTGATGGGAGAAAAAGAAGAAGAAGAAGAAGAAAAAGAAGAAGATGAAGAAGAATAAGAATGATAATAATATTATGATGACGGTAATGATGGTGATGATGGCAGCTGAAACAGGGGAAAGGAATAAATAGGAAGACCTAGGAAACATTTACAGAAGTGAGGATTAGGAATGATGAGAGAAAATTAGGAAGGGGAGGAGAAAAAAGAGAAGACAATGAAGACGATAGTAAAAAAGAAGGAGAACGACAACAAGACAGACAAAGATAGAGCAAAATGATATATAATGATGATGATGATGATGACAGTAATGACGATGATGATGATGATGCCGATGATGATGATGACGATGATGGATAATGATGAAGAAGAAAGATATGAAGAAGAGGGCCAGGAAGAGTTGTGGAAATGGGAAGGAGAGGGTGATGGATGAAGGAGGGGAAAGAAATGAGGAAGAGATCCAGGAAGAGTTCAAGGAAATGATCAGAAGTGGGAGATGTGAGAATAAGAAATAAACGACGACGACAAAGAAAATGAAAAAGGCGAATAAAAAAATAAGGAGGAGGAGGAAGAGGAGGAGGATGAGGATGATGATGATGCTAATAATGATAATGACAGATGATACAGGAATGAAGAGGGAGACCTAGGAATATTGTAACGTAATGCGGAGGAGTAACAAGAGAAAGTGAGGAAGGAAAATAAGTTAGAAAAGAAGAAGACTTTGAAGACGATGATGAAAAAGAAGAACAACAAATACAAGAAGATACAAATGTATATATGAAGAAAATTTTTTTTTAAAAAGATGATGATGACGTTGATAATGATGATGATGATGATGATGATAATGACGATGATGGATGAAGAAAGGAAGAAGAAAGAATCAATGAATGAATGAAAAGGGCGACTTCGGGAAACATTAAACCAATTGAGAAGGATCGGAGTAGTGAGAGAAGGAGAAGAAAGAAGAAATAAAATATGGAGAAGAATGAAAATAATAATAATAATAATTATAATGCCATTTGTATAGCTCCTAATCCACTCTGACGGAGATTAAAGGAAAGAAGAGGAGGTCTAGGAAGAGTTTAAGGAAATTTGGGAGAGGAGTGATGGGAGAAAAAGCTGAAGATGAAGAACAATATAATGAAAATGATGGTGGTGGTGATGATGATGAAGATGATGATGACGACGAATGCAAGAAGAGGAGGAGGAAGAAGAAGAATGTAATAATGATGATGATGATGATGGTGATGATGGCGACCGATGGAAAAGAAGAAATGAATGAAGAGAGGTTCTACGAAGAATCTAAAGAGATCTGGAATGGTAGTTACAGGAGCGAATGAAGAAGAATAAATGTAGAGTTTCCTATGAAGTTTTTTGTTTTTATTATATTTGTTCCAAAACATTGTTATTTGAGAAAACTAATGAAAAGTATACTATTATATTATGTACTAAAATAAGCAAGCATGCAATCAGGCCTAATACTCTGGAGCTACGCTGTACTGAGGTATACAGATGCTCTTGTCACGCTGCCGGGTAATCATTGGAGCCGTTGCGATAGGACAATAGGTGATTTCATTGCGCATATTTCTGCAGATTTTGGTGAAGTAAATTGTCATATTCATATCGCTTTTACTCAAATGTTTGATATAATATGGACTTGAAACGTTGTAAGTGCATTTATCACTAATGCATACATACTTCTGGACGATTTGAAAGAGATCATGTAGAGAGATGTATGAACCATACTAGCATGTAATCTAATGTGTTTGAAAATATGAAAAACTTCAGATATAAGATTAAATATTTAATATTTTTCATGCTTATATCCATATATATGGGTGTCCTCAGATAGGTAATTTAATATTCTGTAGTTATCTTAAAATGCTCAATGCTGACAGCGTGTCAGCAATTGAATTCTTCAAATTGAATGGTTTTTCCATCAAAATCTGTTGAAAAACTACTATAGACACCTCCTGCAAAGTATTCCCAGATGACGGCCGGACTACTTCAGCGTTAATGGACATCACTGTCATCGTCCGCTCTGAAAAGGGTGCATGCTTCCGGCGGTGATCAGTGGGAACCATAGTAGATTGAGGATCAATAAAATACAGCGTCATAAAGCACTCTCAAAGAAGTGTAGATGAAGGTGGTGATAAAATTAGTTCAGGTAAACCTGATCCAACCCCGCGAACGTGGACGCTTCCATCATGGGGCCAGTATTAAGTCAACGAGTTAAGTCAACATTAAAATAATAATCTGTACACACACTTCCCTCAAATTCCCCCCAAAAACTAAAATTTTCATGCTTGAAGTTTAAAAGTAAAAGTCCACCTGATATTATCTTGAGGTGCATGGTAATCAACAAGGAAAAGAAAATAAACAAACAAATTTTGACTCAATAGAAAAATAAATCATGTTTGTCAGTTTGTTAACAGGTGCATCATAACATACAAACAGAATAGGGAACAGTTGAATGTGCAGAATAAAAAGTACCCAAACTTCTCTCTTGTTCTCTTTCTTGCCATTATTATCATTATTTTTTTTTTTGGGGGGGGGGGGAATTCATGTTTTGAAAGCGTGTTTGTATTATTACATTTATTCAAGATATTTTCTTGGCTGAATGATCACATTAAAAATGCAAATTATTATAAGAATTATGCAAAAGGTGTCACTGGAACATCAATAAGTTTCTAGTTCGTTCTGACTAGTTTTAAATCAAAGATAAATTCACTAATCTTACTCACAATAATTTTTTTCTATCAAAAGGCAAATATATATATATTTGGGAAGCCCTCCAATGCAGTTTTCAAAATATCATCGGTCAGTCTCAAAGGTTTGTCATTTTTTAGGGGACACATATCATGTTAAAAAAAGTCTAAAGCTCAACACGCACCTTACAATCCGATTTGGGTAATTAATCGTAGTAACATTTAACATGAGCGTTTTGAGAAATAAAATCTACACGAGTCTGATTCTGAGAAGTCATTTGAATACTAAACAAATCGCTGGCTGCCCCTACTGTTCCAACTTCCTGATGACTCTGAGCCGATTCAATGATCCTTCCTTTAAGAAGACTTGCATTATGTAATTTTCTTGATTTTGCTATTTTTCAAAGATTTCCTACATGTTTAAGTGGTTTTGAGAGACAAAAATCGGATCGTAATGTATGAGGTGGGATTTTAAAAATGTTGAAGGGAGCATAAAGCCAAATAACATCTGAATATTATTTTCTACTGTATCCAGTTACAATTAGAGAGCAAGCTTAACCCATATACTGCTGCGGCCACATTTGTGGCCCGAGAACTTGAAACTGCCATCCCCAAAATATGTGTGCATGACAATAGTCTAAAGAACTATTGTGCATGAACCACTTTCTCAAACATCCATTTGATATTAGTTGTCAATAGTCATTCATGACTCTCGGCTGAAAAGAATTCTTCCATCCTTTAGTAGCATTGTACAATGGATTGATATGTTTAGGCCTGTGTTTAATTCTTTCTTAGCTCATTATTGATACACACAGAGCTTCATTACAGGGTTGTGATTTTCACTTTGATTTTACTTCTAATTACATATTCAAAACATTGTTTTAGGAGAGATCATCCACAAAAAACTGTTATACCTTTTGCCAGAGTATTGTTCATTATTTGAATGTTAGTTGTGTAAATTCCAACATCATATACCACTAACATGAATAACATAAATAAAGGTCAAAGTAACCTATGTTTTGTGTGGAATTTACTGCATCAAGAAAAGTTTTCAACAGTTTAGGGGTAACAATGATGATTTTAACAATGACACGTTGATCATAGCTTTTAAATGTACTTACACATTGGTCATAAGGTATATCTCATTCAGGGAATCTCTTACTCTGTCTAGATTGGAAAGAGAAAAAACAGAAAAAAAAAAGAATTTAAACCTGATCAATCAAGGATGATGCTTGATTACAGGATTCTCTCTATGGGGGTGTTGCTCAAAATCAACTGCAAATCAACTGCAACTTTGCACATTAAAACGCGCATTTTCATTCGCGCGTGGTCTGCGCATTTAAGAGGACGTGCATGAAACAATGATTTTGATTGGCGCTTTCCGATCAACTGCAACTTGCGATCAATTGCAAATTTTGAGCAACATCCCCTATGACTGTCTATCATAAAGGTGACTACTGATCCTTTCCTACACTCAATAACTACCATGTATCCAATTTACTACCTGAGATATTGGTCACTTGTCATGCCTAGAGTTGTATATACAGCTTTATAATGCATCCCATATCTCTCTTTGGCTTTCTCAAATTTAAGAACATATATATTCTTTTCCAATCTTACATGTTATCTAAAATATCACCTGTGAACATCCAGTAAATTGATGAAGTCTGATGAGGATTCACCAGGCATTAAACGTAGACAGTATGGAGACTTCTTGAAAGACAAATTCATTGGCAAATTTTGAAGGGAAAGACCAGCAAAACAACAGTGAGAGAGATAGTCTGATACCAGCTAAGCAGACTCATTTGATGGCAACAAGCATGCATAAACTGATCGCTGTGAAAGTTTGTTTAAACTCTCCACAACTTTTAATAATTGTGTATGCAGCATACTTCTAGTGGAATTAATATATATAACACTGAGCAGGAGAGACAAAGGCCTGGGACAACGTAAACAACCTCCATTCAAGCACTAACAAGCGATATGAGGACAAAAGAAATTTCCATCATTCTTATTCTGTTGAAAAATGTTGAACAAGAGTCCACCTGGGACTTTATTTTGTGATCATGAAGCTATTGTGAATGCATGAAGCTGAGCATGGTTGCTAACTAGTGATAATCTAAATGGGAAATAGGTTATGCCTACATACAGAATATTCCTTTCTCAATTTATCAAAAGGTGTCACAGCAAATATAAAAAAGACAACACTCTGAAAACGCAACAACAAAAAAAACTAGTAGATCTCCTAAAATACCTGAGGATGAAAAGAATTCTTACCGTTCATCTTGATCTAGAATGTTAAAGGAAGAAAAGAATATACGAGTTAGAATGCTACAAATCATTCCAATTACAAATACTTTACCAAGGCTGACTATAAACAATAGTTTTTACTCATTAAACATTTAGTGTTGTTTTCATCAAAAGATGAGAATAATGAAGTATTAACCATTTCTCACAACTATCTCTAGAATAGGATTTTACATTCCATAAGGGACCATGAATTTAAGATTACTATTTGAAGGCGTATCACAGCAAAGCACTTTTTAATCACATAGTTTTTAAGTTGTTTAATTAATGTAGGCACATAAAAGAAAAGTAACAGTAAAGGCCATTGCACAATACACGACCTTAAGGCCTCGCCACCAGACCTTACGACCTGACATCGCACACTACGCGACCCAAGACCCGCAGACCAAAGTGCCAATACCAATATCTTAATATTAATGATCGATAGCTTAAAGCTACGCGCTCGTTTCCCACCGCAACACGCAGCGCAACAAATTGTAATTTCAAAATTAAAACTTGAACTTTCTCTCCAGATTTTTCATGTTTCACAGCCTCATCGAAAATTAAAGGTCCACTATTATGACAATTTATGTTGACTTGTGGTAATCTATGCTACCCTTACCACCACTCTTGTGAGTGTAAGAGCTCCCAAATGTTTCCCGTATATTTTATAATAATTTTTCTTCATATTTTAGTGAGGCACTTTGGGAACGCCCTTAAAAGTTTTCTTCATATGCAGATGACTGTATATGACCTCATATACAGTAATCTGCATGTGAAGAGAATTTTGAGTGGCATTTGTGGAAATCTCTTGAAGGGGAACTTATTTTATTTTCAAAAGATATTAGGACGTACTTTCACTTGACCTGAACATACCTTGAATCATTCCTTCATTGAGCCTGTTGTTTCTATTGATAGAATTGTGGAAACATTCACTTTATACTCTATTGAGCAGTAATTGCATTCCAATGTCAGTGTTCACCAATTTAACCTCTCTTAATAATAGCCAGTTGTACACATTCCCCAATCAACTTAAGACATAATGAGGAATGATTCAAAGTATTTTCAGTTCAGGTGTAATTACATCCCAATATCTTTTGTAAATTCCCCTTCAAGGGATTTCCACAAATGCCCCTCAAAATTATCTTCACATTCAGATGACTGTATATGAGGTCATATACAGTCATCTGCATAGGAAGAGAATTTTAAGGGGCGTTCCCAAATAGCTTCACTAAAATACTAAGAAAAATTATTATAAAATATATGGGACACATTTGGGAGCTGTCTCACTCACAAATATGATGGTAAGGATAGCATAGATCACCGCAAGTCAACATATATTGTCAAAATAGTGGACCTTTAAGAAATTATTTTAATGTTTTCAGCTAATGATTCAGCATTTATCATAAAATAAGTGGCGCTGTTGTGTGTTGAGTGGGAGGCTGTGCCTGTGTGATGGGGCTGCTGAGCTGGGAGAGGTCTTATGAGACCTTGAAAAGATTCAACATGCTAAGACCTTGAGACCTTGAAGATCNTTGAAAAGATTCAACATGCTAAGACCTTGAGACCTTGAAGATCTGCCCATCAGACCTGCAACCTGTGACGTCCCACCCCTTGTCTTAAGGTCTTAAAGGGGATTGAAACCCCAAAAATATATAGACTTATTTCAGTAGGTGTAATATTTATCGATTTAATGGAATATTTTATTGTACAAGAAAAAAACAGCATAAGGAGATAAATTTTCATTTTCTGAGCCAAGATTTCGTCTGCTAGCAATATCCTGGGGGCTACCATTTTGTTGTTTGGTACGAGAAAGTATTTTGTTATCCCCGAGTAGAACGTCTTTGATCGAAATATAAGCTTAGAACTTGAATAAAAATATACCTTACATATGATCATATATTTCAATATCTTAAAACTGGTCTGGATTTATTTTAAAAAAGAAAGTTTTGTTCATTAGAATTGTGTTTTATTGGCATGGGCGTGACGTTTTTGCGGAGTAATGACGCTTTTGCGGAGTAGAGTCCAAGTTTCCTTGTAACAAAACAAATGAAAGAAAGGAATCTGTATTATCGGTTGGCTATTTAAACCATTGTATATCACTTTCTATAGCGTTATACAATCAGGTGAAGACCAGAAAAAAAACAAAAATCTGCAGTACAGGGTGGCCTTTTAAAGTCATGCATTCGTGTTTATATAGGGTCTTTGGCAAAACAATACGTTTTCACCTGTATTTAAACAATAGAATACAATACCTGGACAGCTTGTTGATTAAAGGAAATTCTGTTATGCCAGGCAAGTCCACTAAAAGCACATTTCTTTAGTATAAACAGGTGATTTGAAGGCTGAATTGTTTTTTAGAAATCGTACTAAAATATTGGACACCTATCACGCATTTTTTCCAACATAACTTATTCTATTTGCCAAAGATTGAACTGTTTTACAGTTTAATGAATATTTTCCTTGCCACAGAAAATTATATCAATGGACCACATCGAAATATCTGTTCAGAACAAAATGGCAGCCCCCTTGTAATGTGATAGCAGACGAAAACCTGTTCTAAAATATCGGGAAATTTACACTTTCCTGAATTCATTTTAAAGCTTAATCCAGTCTGATTAGTAGTGGTATATGATACCTTTCTTATAAGTGTATATTATCCTCTAGGATTCATTCTTCTTTAAGACTACAAATCGCGTAGTGTGCAGTGGCCTTAAAAGGCATTTTTCTTTTAAACTCTGAACAATATAATAATAACTAGAACGCGACATGTGATACATGAACACAAGTTACGATATAAAGAAAATAAGATTTATGCGAAAAAAATTTCAGAGTAGTGTGAAGAGAAAAAAGTAAATTGTACTTTAAATAGTAAATGGTTATGTATTGAAAATAATATAACTTTTTTGGCAATGTAAGGAAATTCCGCACTTACCAGATCAGTTGTAGTGAAGCTGAGCATATTCTTTGCTTTGACGACTTTGATGAAGATAGATGGCAGAGACTCTACAGGGATGTTATACTTGCCTCCACAGTAAAGCTGAATGAAGAATCCTCTTGCTGCGCTGTAGCTTGTCTTCAACATTAGCCCATACTCGTCCGATACCTGTTTGACCATTTCTATAGAAACAAACACACAACTCATATTAACATTTTCATGAAAATTACTAAATTAACTTAGCCGACTTAAGGTATTCCCACATAGAATTTCGCCCTCTCTCGTTGCAAATCGTGCCCTAGCCCCTACCTGCGAGCTGCTAACAAGTCAATGGAGAAAGGCAGTGCTCCATGATGTCATTGTATTGACATGTACTGTAGGCATATTGCTCAGCTAGACCCATGTGCATTGACGTTGGCATATTCTTAGCCCGCTCCACTCTATTGATATCCAGGAAAGTTAAGTAAAATCATACCACTGGAATATTCAGTTTGTAAATCAAAACTATCGTTCAAGGATAATGTTTTCTCTTTCTCCCAGCCTTTATGCTCACGTCTGGTTGGGCAGGAGGCTCCCGACCATCCCCCTTCTCCTTCACCTTACAGGGTTTAGCCGAGGGGTGAGGAGATGGACGGGTAGCCGACCCCGCGGCGAGTGAAACCATGGCGCTCCCGCCGGCCACTCTACCCACAGATGCCGCACTGGAAAGAGAGGTAATCTTCCCAGACTTGCCGGGGCGAGAGAACGATCCCTCTGGACTCGCTCCCGCCCCCAGAGTACCAGGGGGAGGTATTGGTGCATCTGCACTCTCACTCCCCTTGGCGTTTTTCGCTCTTACTAGCGGCGAACTGTGCGGCTTCCCCACGGATTGTGCAGGCCCTAAGGGAGAGCTCTCACCTCTGCTTTTCGGGGTGCCTGAGCCCGAGTTCGACATGAGAGTTATAGTCCTCCCGGCTGGCGAACTCGGGGCCAGGCGGGTATCACCGTGAAGTGAACCCGCATGAACGTGGATAGATTTGTCCCCTGGAAAAAGCACACCAGTTCTGGAACTGGCTTTGGTGCCCAGCCCACCCAGTGCCAGTCGAGTAGCGGCTTGGCATGAGGAAGGGGTCAAAGATGGAGGAGACGCCATAACCAAACACAATCACACAACAACACAACAACTCAACTGTACAAGAAAATTTATATATATATATTCAAAAAGCACTTTATATCACAATTTCTTATACCAATATCAAATGGAGAGAGGGGCTAAAGTCAACTGAGAGCACGAACCGAGATAATTAAAATCGAGCCGGTCCGAGCTTGTCAGGCCGTGCCTGACCGCAGTTACCAGCGCACGCGAGCTAGGGAGCGCAGGGACGGGAAGACTACCCGGGCAACACGTCTCAGCGCACCGTAGGTGATAGCTCAGAAAACCCGGAGTCGGCACGGTCAATTTCACGGTCAAAATTTGCCGAGACGCTACGGAATTGACAACCAAAACCGCGCACCAATTTATTGGTAATAAAAGGCGAACAGAATAATCGATAATAGCAGCAGTAAAACTGTCAAAAAGGTATTCAAAATGAATTTTTGTAAAGACTTAGCTCTTCACACAACTGATCTGTGACAGGTCGAGAAGGGAAAAGGAAGAAGCATGGCGGCAACGTGCCTAATTGGGCGGACGAAATCACGTGGGTTAGAGGGTAGGGGCTGCGCGCGCAAATTTGACTTAGCAGTTTTCTGACTCGATGACAGCGTAGTTCTGGGGAACTAGCATAATAGGTAGATAAATTGATTTATTGCTGTAAATTAAGAAATAACTACATCATCGCTCTCCCCAGCACAACATGCTTTACATACAAAATGAATGCGAACTAACATGCCGCATCATTAAGTGCACGGTAGGAATAACGTGTGATCAGCATTTTCGAAACAAATACGCCAGAATAAGTGCAAAAATCTTCTCCTATTTTCGTACACAGTGATATTTAGGCATGTAAAGCATTTTGTGAATACATCTGCTAGATTTACATTAAATTTCTGCATCCCAACCATTACCAATCTATACCTTTAATATCTTCACTACTCTGTAAATAATTACCTGAGATATCATCAATCAGTTCAGTGTAGGTCCTTCTTGCTACATCAAGCAAACCTACAACAGAAATATGTAAAAAAAAAACATCCTTCTAAATCAAAATGAAACTCAAAATGAAAATTTGTTCAATAGTCCAAAATGAAAAGCCTATCATTGTAAGTCTTTAATTTCATTTCTGATTCTGATCTTTTTTTCATGAATAAGGCTTGGCTGGTTTAACCGGTTTTAATTACTGTACACCTCATCCTAGCTAACCAGTACTGCACTGAGCCTAAATACTCCGTCGACATCTTGTAAAACAATACAGACAAAAACAAATGAACATACTAACAAAATAACAAGCAACCAAACACATAAATCCACACTACTCTGTAAATAATTACCTGAGATATCATCAATCAGTTCAGTTTATCCAACCTATCCTAAGCTTTCCCACTAACTTTCCCCATAATCCAAGCTGATCCTCTCTGTGCTGCCAAAACACATCTTTCTCCTCCGTCTTGCCCAGTCATTGCCCCCTGCTACCAGTCCCATCAGTTACAGGAAACCCCTAGCAAAGACCCTACAGCAAACCTCAAACATGTCGATGGCAGCTCCCCACCCAATCTGCTGACATTCCAATCTCAAATGTTCATATTTGCCTTGCTTTCGTTCTCTGTCCTCATCTATCCTTGTCTCCCACTGCCAACTCAACTATTACTACCTATGAGAATAATGCTTCACGGTACGAGTTATCTTTCTTGGAAATGTGAGTGGTCCTGAAAAGGACCTACCCACTCTCAACGTTTCGATGAGCATGTTCTCATCGTTTTTCCTCTTGAAAACGATGAGAACATGCTCATCGAAACGTCGAGAGTGGGTAGGTCCTTTTCAGGACCACTCTCATTTCCAAGAAAGATAACTCGTTGTACCGTGAATCATTATTCTCATCATTCTTCCACGAGTGAAACCTTCAAACAATATATTACTATCTAATGTTTGAATTTGACCAGATTGAATACTTACTGCTCATATGAATGACTTAATTATTGCTGTGGATTTGGAATTTTACGATGTGATTGTTTATAAAGAAATGAATTCAAATTAATTGGAAAATAGTGTCTAGATAAGATGAGCTGTCAAGTCTCACACAGACAATATTGAAGGGAATTGTGGCTGGCATTCCTTGCCAACTTGGAGATAAATTTGCAACATTTTGCATTATCATTACCCTACCTTTAGCCTCTCATACACCTGTGCACATGGCATTTAAAGGAATACATATTCCTGCCAGGTTCACCTGGATTGAGTGCAGCATAATGTGGATAAATTTCTTACTAAATTAATGCCATGAGTGGGATTTGATCTTACGACCCTCTGGTTGAAAGGCAAGTGTCAGAACCACTACAACATAGCACCTCAACATCAGAATTGATCCACATGAAATATTAGTTTGTATAACCAATTGGTTTTCCTAGAAATTTCCAAACTTGTTTTGAATTAATTTTCCCAAAGTTGTCTCACTTCAATATCATTCACTTTCTGCAACTGATACTGGTACAATTGCATATTTCCTTGATTGAGCCAACTGCATTTGAAGTTTTATTAAACATTCATACAACTTAAGCAAACCAAGACAAAGAGTCTGAGTGTGATTTGTTGCGTATCATAGAAGGTTAACCTCTTCAATTCAATTATTAGGACCATAAGCAGGCTGAAACACACATTTAATGCTGGTAGGATTCGGTCACTAACTGAAAAAAATCCAAGTAAATTTCCGACAAGGATAATAGGCTCATAATTACATGAGTGAAAAAAAAATGGTTTCCCATTCAGTTGTATTTCTCATTTTAATAAGACTCCTGTTATTTCCTTGTAATGTAA
Source organism: Temnopleurus reevesii (assembly GCA_036244855.1). Taxonomy (NCBI): domain Eukaryota; kingdom Metazoa; phylum Echinodermata; class Echinoidea; order Temnopleuroida; family Temnopleuridae; genus Temnopleurus; species Temnopleurus reevesii. The sequence continues at coordinate 37,376 of BQKZ01000602.1, read as the reverse complement.
AAACAATATAATGCACATGTAATAAAGTCAGATTTTGTCCATTGCTTGAAATCTAGAAACGGTTTCTTATTCAAATGTGTATTACTGCTAACAGAGAGTAACTTTTCATTGTCAACTCAAAGCTTCACTACATCTGAATTGATCTTCATGGTGAAGTGAGAAACTTGATAACTTTGTTACATATCCATAGACATTATGTGAAAAACTTGGTCCAACCATTTGGAATATCATATAATGAAGCACACCAAGCTCTTACCATTTATTTCTGGTTTGACAGCAAAGCATTTCTGAGTCCTCATGTTGAGTGCACCTTTCTGATATCTTGTCTCATCATTGATCACTGTCCCAATCTTCTCTAAGATCTCCTCAAATCGACCATCTTGCAAAGTCTGTCCAATAAAACAGGGATAAAATTCCACAACAATATATTCACAATCTAGACATAACAAAAAAAGTTTTACCCCCTTCATTAATGCGTAGTCCAGTTCGCTATGTCACAATTTCCCCCCGAGTAAAAATTGTATAGACAGTAGTAAATCCAAATATTCTTGTAATCAGTAGGTAAAGATGAAGATAAACATATATTTGCAAAATATCTGATTCAAGCAACCATTTTGACTTTTCAAAATGGCCGCCATTTATTGAGCGCTATTTATAAAATCCAGAAAAACTCTATTGAAAATACATTATTACCCAACGAAAATGATACCAGATTCTCCGGCATTAAATCGTCTTGAATACGAGACATAAAATATATTGGTATAATAATCCAGAACAATGAAATTGTATCCCAGGAATATGATTTTTTTGTGTATTTTTTCTGCAATTAACCATGATTGATCTTACCGAATTATCAATTTCTCAAATTTTCTTTTGAGTTAATATGCCTTGTTAAGATCCTCAGAAATATTACAATATATGATTAATCGATGCCCCAAATTCCCAGTTTTGGGACTTCGAACTCGCAAGCATTTGCAGAGGAAAGGTGAATTTTTATTTTCTTGAATGCGTCATAACCACAGAGATATCGATAACCCATTGTTCTACTCCAAACGACCGCTGTTCAATAGCGCATCTCCAAGTCTCCACCCTGGCAAGTAACGCTCGTTTCGTGACCGCTTCCACTGACACTTAACTTTAAGTGATCTGCAGCTGGGCCCCATAACATAAAGGTTTGCGATTAATTGCTAATCTGATAGCAATTGATATCAATCGCAAGTTTATGGAAAATCATGTACTAAAGTTTGCAATCGATCGCAAAATCAAAAAGCGATTAATCGCAAACCTTTATGTTACGGGGCCCTGGTGATAAAATGTGATATTGAGTTATAATATTTCATATTCTTAGGATGGAGCATACTATTCAAATATCCCGAGCTCTGAGAAAGTATATTGGAATTATATTTCTGAGGATGGGCTAGCAATACTATTTTTCCGAGGGGCGAAGCCCCCGAGGAAAAATAGTTTTCTTTGCTAGCCCATCCGAAGAATTATAATTCCAATATA